>JAHWFP010113401.1:0-12376 GCA_023313725.1 Lithobius niger
AATTCACTTTTTTGCCGTATCTTGCGCCGTTTGGAAGATAGAATGCAGATGACCTTGAATGCTTTTTTCAAGGTCATTGAAAAAATCTTCATTGGCTTCTCCATATCTGACTTACATTACAAATGTGTCTTCAGAATAAAAATTAACGTAGGACCATTATATCGGCAGTTATTTGCGTGTGACCAGACTTTTGCCTCACCCTGCATATACATAATTATGTAGATAGCTGCCAATTTCGAGTAGCTTTGTTGGTGTAAAACTATACCTGTTTAGCTGAAACACAGGGTCTTTCATTTTACCCATCAAGTATGAACCGTTTTAGACCAAAGTTTGAAATTCATAACACGTGCACGAAGAATGGAAAAAAAACAACGTTTCTTTAAATTGTAACGATAAAATTTACCAGGGGCAGGGGGCAGGGGCAGGGGCAGGGGGAGTGGGATAGTGGTGTGAAGGGCCGTCACCTCTATGCATTGCACCCCTCTGTCTCTGTCCCGGTTGCCCTGGGATGTCTCCCAAGGCGTGATGCTGGACTCTTGTCTCGGTTGAGAACGGGTCATGTGCTTCTTAATGCCCATATGTTTAGGATGGGGTGGAGGTCGTCTCCTCTGTGTAGCTGCGGAGAGGCGGATGAATCTGTTGCCCATTTCTTGTTGGATTGTAAGCGCTGGGCTCAGTTCAGGCACATTGCCCTGAGGGATGGTGCTACTCTGCCAGTGGTGTTAGGTGTCCCTACAGGGATCGGGAATGCTAGGAACAATTTCCGGGCGGTTCTGAAGTTCTGCGCAGTGACCGGTCGTTTTGATGGTTAACGGAGTTCAATTGAGTTAATTTTGGGGGTGTTGTTGGCTGGCTTGTTACTTTCTTTGTGTAGTTTTTAAGTTAGTTTTTAAGTTAGTTTTTAGCACTTTAGATGGAGTGAGTGGCTTCCAGGCCGTGTAAACTCCTGTAGGGTAAATAAATAAATAAATAAATAAAATTTAATTGTTGCTGCTGATCCTTGAGCGCTTACGGTATTAGCAAGGCCTATCAGAGTTTATTTTCGCACGAGAATTTTCAAAAACTGGACCGGAGGCGGAGGAACGGCTAACAATATCAAAATGTTACAATGCTACAACACAATATCAAAATGTTACAATGCTACAACATGTAACAATGGTGCAACAATACGCGATTATCATCAGAAGATCGGATTATAGCTCACTTTACTTTTTTTTTTTACTTTTAATTCACTACACGAGCCTAGAGACCATCAGTCATACGCTCGACGCTAAATTCTTAACCTACAACTTAACCTATTCAGTGACACAGTTATATACAGTTACAGACAGCTTGGCTATATTAACAGTAACAGTATTTTACTCCGTACTCGCCAGAATTCCCCAGAGTCACTGCCGAGTCCAGCCAAACCTACCCGTCTGCTCACAAAATCTAACAACTTGCCGCAGAGTGGACAATGTTCCAGCATTGTGCGAGGAGGCGCCCAAAATTTCCCTCAAGTCACCCTCCCAGTTCCCCAGAATCCGGCCCCGGAAGGCCGCCCAATGATGGCACACCAAAAGAAAGTGCCCCACTGTCTCAGGTTCCGTACCACACCTGCAGATCGGAGAGACGCTGATGCCCAGCCGATGCTCGTGAGTATTCAGCAGTGCGTGCCCGGTCCTGAGCCTGGACACCAGCGCCGCTCACTCGAACAAAATGCAACGATGCTCGGGCGCGGGGAAAGTAACATTGTCGTGGTATCTTCTTTATTACCGTTTTAACTCGTTGCCGAGAACCAAAATGAAATCGTCTTCATTTTCGCTTAAATCTTTCAGTTTTAAAACATAGTGCGTGAAATCTTTAATTTTGAGGCCCGACCTCAAAATCGGACGGCCGACATGACTGAATGACTTATTTTCTTCTTCAATGCGGGCTTCGGGAAGCCAGTTGAATTGTTTCTGCGATTGTTAGCATGATACTGCATCTGCCTGCAACAATACAGAATCCACTATCCATCGAGCTGATACATGCTGAATCTAGACACACGCTAGTGTGTTGCCATCAAGTAATGAACTTAGACCAAAGCTTGGGCAGAACCTGAACAAAAATACGCATTTCTAATGTTCCGTTTTTTCGCAAACAAAATTGGGTGGGCAGTGGACATACCATACACAATATAGACCAAATCGTACCACTGTCAATAAAAAGGACGCGAAAAAAGCCAACAAATTAATTGAACAAAAAACGGCTTCGCCGTTTAGAAAAAAAACATTAGAGCTCGTATCCCCATACTCACAGCCATGAAGGTACACGAATAAAAACGGATTAAAGTTCACTTGAACGCAACGAACTATAATTTGAACTCCAATTCCAGGGAACAAGGATTGTGACATGCCAGCCTCCATGCACACGTAAACAAACATATACATCACTAATCAATCAAACAAAACGGTTGGATATTTCAAAAAAATACCCACACAAAATGAACACGTAAAATACTCACATGAACTAGAACTAAAACAGAAACCATCAAACACAAGCAAAAAAACTGCCTAACTAGGAGTCTGCTTGTTTCAGAAATTATAAATGCACACAAAATAAAAACATAGCCACTCACACGAAACACACTTAAAATATAAAACAACTAACACAGACAAATATAAAAAAAACCTGTATGATACACAAATTAAGCACACACACACACACACGTACACAAACATTAAACATTTCAAACACAAACTGCGTTCACTTACTGACATAGCCAAATTGGTTATCCTTAAACTCCATTAAAATGATAAATAAACGAAAGCGTGTCTGGCACAAATAACGCGTGACCAACAAATTGAAGTATAAGGTGGAAAGCGAAATTAGGATACAATTGAAAACGGAAAAGTCCAATTTTGAGCGAAATCTTGCTTTAAATGCCAAGACTAACTCCAAAAACTTTTTTCAATATGTCAAAGGTAAGCAAAAATCCAAACCTTCTATTGGCCCACTGTTTGATAAACAAATACAAATTGTTTCAGACCTACAACTTATGGCCGAAATTTTAAATTGTACCTTTGGGAGCAATTTTGCTAGTATGCAAACCGAAAATCGAGTTTTACCTTCTATCACCCCAGCACAAATTTGCATTCCACTTTTAATTGTCAATACATCCAACCTATCGGAGGCGTTTGATCAATTACAAGCCGGCAAGGCTGCAGGTCCTGATAAAATTTCCACGGAATTTTTGATTAAATTTAAACACACTCTCATCCCAAGGCTCATAAACATTTTCAACGGCTTTATTAACGAAAATTTTGTTCCACTTGATTGGTTACACGCACATGTAACGCCAGTATTTAAAAAGGGGGGTAAACAAGATCCTCAAAATTACAGACCTATCAGCATTACCTCTCAAATTGGCAAAATTTACGAGTCCAAACATATTATTAGGTTTTGTGAAAGCTTAAAATTACTTTCTGCTAACCAGCATGGCTTTCGCGCAGGTTATTTCACCTCAACAAATTTGCTTGCTTTTTATGCTAACTTTTATAATAACCTTGATGAAAATATTCCTGTCGATGTTTTTTATATGGACATCGTGAAAGCGCTTGACCAGGTGCCACGTGATTTACTGTTAACTAAACTTAAAACTTTCGGTATTTGTGGTCCAATTCTGAAATGGATTGCGAACTGGCTTACTGGCCGCACTCAAGCGGTTGTCATAAGAGGCCATCAGTCCGGCAGTGTCCAGGTCACTAGCGGGACTGTTCAAGGATCCGTCTTGGACCCACTTTTATTTCTTTTGTATTTCGATGATTTTGGAAATAGCACCCAAGGCCATCTGACTAAATTTGCGGACGACTCCAAACTGGGCATCAGTCTACCGACACCTCAGGCACCACTGGTTTTTCAAGACGACATCAACCAACTTTATACCTGGAGTAAAAAGTGGGAGCTAACAATTCACCCTCTGAAATCCTGCATCTTGCATTTTGGCAAAAAAAAATCCAACTAAAACTTATTTTTGGGGTACAGAGTCGTTAACCTCTGTTTACTCAACAACTGATCTAGGTATTGTGATTAATAACCAACTTAACTTTTCTACTCATATTAATTCTGTTATCGCTAAAGCCAACTCAATCTCATTCTTGATCAGGCGTACAATTACTTCGCGAGTCACAAAGACATTTATTTTCGACTTTACTTAGCTCTCGTACGTCCCGTTATCGAAAACGCTATCGACTTTTGGTGCCCATTTCACAAGAAAGACATGACAGCTCTGAAAAATGTACAACGCCGTTTCTCCAAACGAGTAACTAATCTCCAATACCTGACATACGAGCAAAGACAGAAATATCTTAAAGTTCCATCTGTCTGGTGGCGTTATGTTCGGGGTAGGATTATTACGCTTTTCAAAATTATGAAACTTAACTTTGGCGGCCCCACTGTTTCTCAGCACTTCCAGTTAAAAACGTATGGAGCTACACGTGGTCACACTTTCAAACTTAAATTTCATTACCATAAACACGAATGGACCAGGCACACTTTCTTCTCCCGCCTACATCCCATTTGGAACAACTTGCCTGAATCTGTGGTGTCGGCCCCAACTGTCAATTCCTTTAAAAATAAATTTGATGCACATATTCAAAATATTTCACCTGAACTTGTCTTTTCCTACTCATAGGGTGCAGAAGATTAAGGAAAATTAAGTCAAAAATGGGGGAAGAGTTGAGTTGAGTGTCTTTTATTTTGGGGGAATGTAGAATGATCACATCCTGTATGTTGTTGAGTTATTTAAATATTTATTGCCTGTTAGCACTTTGGAATTGTTTAACTTTGTTTATTTGGCTGTTTATATTTTCGATGTATACAACTTCTGTCATATAATGCCCAACATGGGCGAATTGATTATTCAATAAAGTTAAGTTAAGACATAACAATTACGTAAAAACAGTCATTATTCCCTGGAATTGGAGTTCGTGGCGTTCGAGTGAACTCTAATCCGTCTTTATTCGTGTACCTTCACGGCTGTGAGTATGGGGATACGAGCTCTGATGTTTTTTTTTTCTAAACGGCGAAGCCGTCTTTTGTTCAGTTAATTAATATAGTAGATGGTAAAGGCTCTTATGGTAAAGACCAACGGATTTTCTTAAGATACCTTCCACGCACTCGCCAGCAACCTCGAAATTCTACCTTGTTTTACACGCGCAAATGCTGCACTCACAGAACTCGAATAATATGCATTTTTATCATTATTTTTCCCAGTCTTATGAACGTCGTAATTTTCGGAACAGAAGATTGCGAATGTAGCCTCGAGTCACGTTGCGGCACAGAGTCAGAATGAAAAAAAAAAAAACCGCAATATCGTCGTGTTAGGGAGAGTAATGGAGAAAAAGAAGTAATGTACAGGAAAAATAATAAAACGGAGAAGGGAAGGGGGAAGGACAAAAATGAAAGAAAAAAAAATATGCGAGGAACCGTAGTTCCGGGAGAACAGTAAGCTAGCCAGCGGCTTTCCACGTACTTATTTTTCAATGAGATTGAATATTGCGCGTGGGTTGATTAAGGTAGTTGAGCGAGTTGTTGACAAAAGTGAGTGTAAGGCGTGCAATTTAGGGTAGGTTGTTGGTTTATTAGCGTGTCCAGTTGGTCGCGTTTATATCAGTGGACACTCTAGCGACCACACACCAACTGGACACGCCGTCGGACATCGCCCCGGACACGCTGGTTAGAACTATAGTCTGTTCCACATTATGTTTTCAGAAAACTGACTGCATGACTGCCACGTTTTCTTCCACTAACGACTGCAAAAACATGTAAATATCGCACTCGTAGACTCTAACAGTAACTGTGGAGAGTCTACAAGTGTGATATCAACACGTTTTGCACTTATAGTGCAACAAAAAGTGAAGTCATTTAGTCAGTTTTCTGCAGACATAATGTGGAACAGACTATAGGGTGGTATCTCTTTCTAACCTCTAATTTTCTTTACTGATTAATGAGAATATTCTTTGCAAATGCTTTTGCGGTAGTTCCTGTTGCTATGATCCAAGCATTTCACCTCTTGCGTTGCTAAACGAATGACCGCATTGGTCCCTTTTAATCGTCGCGCCGCGTCCTGAAAACCATCAAAATGGAACGAGTTCCCTTTTTTCTTTGCTGGTTGTGTGGGCAGGATATGCGCTCATTCTAATTGGAGCACTTTAATTTGTTCAAAGCAAACGTATCGGTTATACCCAAGACACTCGGCGAACACGAGGGATGGTCCCAGTGAGGCAGAGGGTGATATACTGGATAAGTTAAAACAAGATGCGAAGATAAGAAAAATGACAGTGCCGAGCGTGACTCAACGGTACCAATTACCCCACCCACAAACACACCCTCCAAACGTCAGGCCGAGACTTAACCTATTCATTGATGGAGCAGAACCAACACGCTCGGGCAGGCCGTTCCAAGGGAATGCAACATGCTCCGATAAAAGCAGAAACGATAGTTGAGTCTAGAGTCCAGACCCTGCAGACGTGGAGGAACAGTCGAAGACAAAAAAATAAGGTGGCCCTGATATATACCTCTCACGAAGTGCTGGGAGTTTACACCAATCAAGTCGTTCACTGTATGGAATGTCACAGATAGGGACACGCCACTTCGTTAAGTTTTCTTCGGCAGTTTCAAGTTTGTGTAAGCAAGACGTGAAGCAGGTCCTACTACTTTGGGAATCTAGTCCAGGGCGGGTCTAACAAAAGTCTTTTACACTAAGGCAAAAAGTAGTGGAAATATTAGTGTACAGTGCAAGCAACTTTTTTGAATAGCAAAGTCAGCATGAAGATCTGAGAAGCTAACAGTCAAGGGCATTCCCGAAATTCACGTGGCTTTTAGTTACTTACGTAACTTAAGACTGTCACGTGTGTCTTACATGTGTGTCTACTTTTTTTTCTTGAGGAACTTTATATCTATAGGGCAGTGACACAACGTTGTATTATTGTATATAACTCTATGCTGGAGCCAGTAACTGGGATAGCTGCAAGGGTAACTGGAGGGGAAAAAGAAGGGTGTCTTACTGACGATGCTGTTAAGAATGGTTTCGTAGGCCTATAATGCGTGATTTTTGTCGATTTGTTGGCAGTTGCTGACATTTTTAAGCAAGTGGAATCTTTATTTTCCAATTACAACCTAGCAGCATAAAGGATTGGAGAAAACAACGTTTTTTTAAGCCTATGAAATCCACTCACAAAGCACTGCCTTGACTATACTCTGTTCCACATTATGTTTTCAGAAAACTGACTGTATGACGCCACGTTTTCTTCCACTACGAGTACAAAAAAATCCGTAAACATCCCAGTAAACTCCAACAGTAACTTTGTAGAGTCTCCAAGTGTGATATCCCCCTTTTTTTTTTGCACTTTTAGTGCAAGGAAACGAGTCGTCATCCAGTCAGTTTTCTGAAAACATAATGTGGAACGAACTATAGAAGTGCCGTTGTTTAGCCCTCCATTTTAATCTAGTGCCCCTTGCAGCTATCTCTCTTGTAGCCAATATGACGTCACATGACGCTGCTCTATAAATAATTAGCAGTTACATCAACCAAATTAAGAATTTTTTCGTTTGCTTTCGTTTGCAAATTTGGCCTAAGAAACACGCTCTCACAGCATTGGGTTGACTAAAGACGTCGTTTGTTTTATCCTCACCGACTGGCTGTTGCAGGTGCGACCTCCATAACGAATATGACGGTTGTTTCTATTGCGGAGATGTGTACGTTTTGTTTCTTTAACATTGCACAAAAGATAATAGTTGTTGTTGTCATGGTGATTTTTTTTCTACCAGATTTAACAAGATTTTAAATCCGATTTACGATTTTTACGTAAGGTCGCAAATCGGAAAACCAAGTTTCGCTTTCATAAGATTTGCTTTCAGTTTCGCTTTAGGAGTAAACGTCCACGTAACAACGGAGCTATTGCAGTATTTTTTTTTCCGCATTTTTTAAAATTTGTATTTGCATTTATTTTCGTGATTATATTTGGGAAATTATTTATTGAAAATTTTTTTTAGGGGTTTTCTAGAAGGGCAGCGCTATAATTTTGGGGGCAAATGGTTGCAGGCATCTGGCAACACTGCGCTATATTGAGGTGAAGCCCAACCACACGATCGAGGGGGAAGCGAAGCGTAACCTCGCGTGTAACCCCATGTCGACAATCACTACCTTCTTCCCCTAACCGACGTTACTTCCGGTATTTGATTAGCAACTTCGTGTGACGTTCCTCATCAAGCCAGCTTGACCACAACCGATGATGGACCTTGCATAACCACCGTAGCCTTCTAAGACAGACAAAAATCGGATTACTTTAACATACGAATCGCAAATCGAGAAAACTCGAGTTTTTGGAAAGATACAGCACGTATAGTTCGTTGGATGTGTTGTAAGTTGCCTGGCCGGCTGCTTGGCATAGCATGATAAACTATCTATACGCCATCGTAAACTCCGCCCACAAAACCAGTGGCGTAACTAGGATTTTGTACTGAGGGGACAACACTAGCTATTTAGCCGTTAGCCGAATGGTGTGGAGGGAGAAACCAATAACAGCTAGGAATTGTGGGGAAGCGCTGTGAGCTCCCCCAGAGGAAGCTGACGAATTTGTGCAATTTTCCGGCATTTTCTGGCGTTGGAAACATTTTTATAAAATCAGTTTGCTGACTGCATTATACGCATAAAAAAAAATAGTGTCATTCAGTTTTCATACAAGATATTAATTTTTTTATTTAAATAAAAAACGTCTTCAGGAGAGTCAAGGGTTTTTCAGCTATGCAAAAAGTGACTTGAGCCATTTGCCGAATAAGCTTCACAATTTTACAGAGGTGCGACTCGCCCCTTTGCTCCCCCCCCCCATTAGTTACGCCACTGCACAGAGGAACGTCGAGTATAGCTAAATATTAGAGAAAATCACCATTGTTTTCCTAAACTGTTATTACAGCTACTTGTTGCATTTTGTACGGTAAAATTAATAATAGTTATGGAAACCAGATTAGCTGGTACCTCACTAGTACAACTGACCATTACGTTGGAGCTGTTGGTTCTGTTTATGTGATGGTCTGTCTGTGTTTGTACAACGTCACCTAGCTTACTCAAAAGTATCGACTTAAAGTTTGACATGTCAGCAAACAAGGACTAGAATCAGCTGTAACGAGCAGTTTTTTTTTTCTAATTATTAGAAGCTTAAAAATTGTGGTTAATACAAAGAAGTTTCAGAGAGAGTAAAACATAGAAATGAAAAGATGTGAACATAAAAACTTATATCTATTTCTTTAACCTAATGAAGTCATAGCTACAGACTATGTAGCATTCATAGTGGGTTCGGAAAATCTTTATTGTACGTCATAAGGATCAAGGAGCCAGTCTAGAATCGCCATTTTAGTAGTCACGTCTGATCCAATAGTTGATGCGGCCACTGTGAGTAGAATTAGATATCGGAATCTCCACTAAATCGGCAGAATAAGTAATAAGTAATAATCTGTCTAAATCAAATCTTCGTCGAGATTGTCCCAGCAATTTCCCGCTGTTTGAAGTCGTGATATCAAAGGCAAAGTTAATCCCTTCGAACAAGAGGTTCGAATATTACACGCTTTAAAATTGCTTACTGCATAGTTTTCAAGTATCTCAGTTAACCTTTGAAGTTTGAAGTAACGACCCTCCAAATAATGAAGGTTCTGTTGTTATTAACTAAGGCAACGCCAATATTGGCGTGATGGCGCGTTTAGCAACGGTTTTAGCTCTACTAGCTCGCAACGAATTGCGTCAATTATTGAGTTTAGAAGCTGTAGAGCAGTGACATTTGCCGCCATATTGGCACCAACCAGTATGGGTTTTGGAGGGCATAACTACAAGGTGCACTGCATAAAAATGGAGGGAAAAACAACGGAAGAGCGGATTTCTTAGGCTTAAAATAACGGTGTTTTCTCCAACAACAAAAATCGCTCGTTTTAGGTCTATGAAATCACTCTTCACAGCATCGGCTTCTGTATGACGTCCTTCTATTTCTCTCTGCAGTGCTCCTTGCAGCTAACCCATTAAGGCTCCAGCATAGAGTTATATACAATACTACGTCGTGTCACTGCCCTATTGGGAAAATTGTTTATTCAGGAGGAATTCTTAGTCTTACTGAACGAATTATAAGACTGCAAGCATTTGCTCAAACGATGTCGAATTTAGCTAATCCAGGAAGCGTTGTTGCCTTGGCAACGACACCTTTGCCATCGCGATTAAATTCTACCTGCGAGAATGCGAAGCCGAGTCGTTGCGCAAACGCGGCCTTACAATTATATGATGATGTTGGCGCGAGATGGCGCGTACGTCCGACCCCATAACTCAAAATATGAATAGTATATTTATTCGAGTTAATTGAAAGATGAGCCAGGTAAAAATATACTAGAGCAGCGTCAAGTGACGTCATATTGGCTACGAGACACCATTTGGAGGTAATAGCTACAAGGTGCACTAGATTAAAATGTAACGGAAAACAACGGCACTTCTAGTCAAGACAGTGCTTTGAGAGCGGATTACTTAGGCTTAAAAGAACGTTGTTTTCTCCATCAACAAAAATCGCGCGTTATAGGCTTAAGAAATCCAGTCTAATAGCATTGGCATCAGTAAGACGATCTACTTTTCTCCCTCCAGTGCTCCTTGCAACTAACCCAGTTACTGGCTCCACCATAGAATTATACGAAGACTAGCTATATTTAAAAGACTTAACGCTCGGTTTCACGTAGCATGCTAGACGCGTCGTCCAAGCGTTGCGCTGAACTGAAAGCACGAAGAACGAAAAACCCCAATCATAGCATTGATTAGTGTTAGCGGGATGCACAAAAACGTGATATCTTCTCATTATTAGATTTACCGGTGTTGTAGCGCTAAACGAACATTATTTTACGGTAATGGTGACTATTCTTGAAGTCTTCGGACGATTTACTGCTACGTCAAAGGATCGTTTAACACATTTTTAATGAGAATTGAAAACGCCGTAGCGTATCATACAGTACAATAAACACGCACCTTGGTTGCTCTTCTGCTTGAAATTCATGAAATTAAACCTCTGGAGGCTTTGTTTTTTCGTCAAGTGAAAAAAGAGGTACGTAGCATGAAGCCATTGTTGTTAAATTTTAATAATTTGGTGTCAATGCAGTGTTTTAAGTTTAAAATCCGCTTATCGCGTGTCACACGTACCTTTCACAGTTCAGTCCGCATGTTAGAGCAATTCATTTTTGGGGTGTAAGTAGCGCGACTGGTGGCAGAATCGGTGGCTAACTGGACGACGCGTCGAATTTCTAACGTTAAGCCTTTACATCCAGGTAGCCTTGGTTATACACAATAATACTACGTCATGTCACTGCCCTATACGATAGATCAGGTGTTTTCTACTTTGAATTTCAATTTAAGCAATTTTACGTGAGGTTGTGTTGAATTGGCCATCAGTGTTAGATAGGCATTGGTTTCGAGTAATGCCGAATAGTCCACATTGGTTTTCTATGCAGAGGAAGTCAGCCATGCTCTTTGCATATAATACAATAATTTTTGCATCATCAGATGACTTTTTAACTTCTTTTTTTAAGTCCCATGCGACGTGGGCAGTCATGAGATTCGATTCGGCGATCACTTTGCTGGCGGCTGATCAGTCTGACCACTGGGCTGTGTAGGCTCGCCTTGCTTGGAGCTCAAAACATTCCCAATACTGGTTACAGGTTAAGCTCGAAACTTTTATCTCTAACATCGCAATACCAATGGAGGAAGCTAAGACAATAAGCCGTCTTACAGAAGCCTTTACATCAACAGACGACTTTTAAAGCATGTCAGTTCATTATTTTTCCTTCTGCTTGGTGGCTTGATCTAAGTCGCACGCCACCAAGCAGAAGGAAACATAATTAAGTGGCATGCCTTAAAAGTCGTCTGTTGGTGCGAAAGGTTTTATAAGCCGGCTTCTTTTCTTAGCTCCCTACCATTCGCATTGCGATGTTAAAGAGACATACCTCCCAGCGCCATTTTTCTCGATCCGCCATATCAAGTACGGCCCCAAAGGTCTCTTTCCTTACCGTTAGTCTTTCCTTTGCTAAAAATCCTTTTTAAAATATGGCGTCTAGAAGATTTTCTATTGAATATAATGGAACTTTATTTACTAACGTAACGATCCGTCACTAAATGATGCATTGCGTGCGTTCAATAATTATGACGTTTCATCTCTGTGTGTACATCTACTAATTTTCTAATAATTACCATGAGAGCTAAAATCTAATAGACTAATGCGGTAAAAATTAAAATTAATTATTTCAATAGATGGCCGAAGCAAAATTATAAGATACTAGCCTAGAAAATTATAAATTGTGATTTTAAAATACGAGAATCATTCCGGTTTGTGACGACACA
>JAHWFP010113415.1:396-12902 GCA_023313725.1 Lithobius niger
ATTTTCAAGATTGCAGCCAAAACCACCAATGAAAAGTTTTCCCTAGGCTAGAAATGTTTGTTTTCATGCCATTTTTGGTTTAGTGTAAAAAAAAATTCCCAGGAAAAAATGAAAGGGATCCTAATTCTGGTCTGGACTATGAGGTCAAACCTTACACTAATTCGAACTGCTTATCCAGAATAATAGCGTAGAAACAAATAGGCTGTATATAGTCCACTGGAAGTTTCATCCGTTAATTGTGATGTATTATTAGAAATCCATTTTTGCTGTTATGTGATGTCAAAGTTTTAAGTGTATTCCCCCCTGGGTGTTACAATGCTGGCATTTTGGGTACTGGTATTGTATTGGTATTTTTAAAATTTAGTGTTTTTTAGGTATGTGTTTGTGAAACCACCAAAAACATGCATCTACCCTCTTTTGAAATTTAGTTTAATTCCCGTAGGTTTTCATTTAAAAAATAACACTAAAACATTATTTCAACCTTTAATAGTTTATTGGTAATTGCAAAAATAATTCATATGCTAAACGTAATTTTAACTTTTTACTTCCTTTTTACTTTATGCAATTTACGATATAATAATTTACGAGCCCTGTTTGGTCCCCCAACTTACTGAAGGATATTGACAAACTGGAGTCAGTCCAAAGGTCCTTTCACTAAATCTACCCAAGAGCTGTGACGTCTGCCTTACAGTTTACGTCTGAAGAAACGTAACTTAGATTCCCACGAGCTACGGAGATTGAAGACCGACCTGATACTAATTTTTCAAACTTATAAAAAGACTTTTGTCTCTCGATCTCCCGCTATTTGATCTGAGTGAGATTACTTGGACTGGGGGACACAATCTCAAGACTGGCCTGTCGATCAGATTTCTTTGCAGTGAGGGTGGTTCGTGCTTGGAATGCGCTGCCAAATGATCTAATTAATTTGCAAGGTGTAAACTCCTTCAGAAGGTCGCTTCATAAAGTGGATTTGTCATGTTTTCTCAAAAGAAATTTTCATAACATCTAATTTACGCACTTTTATATTGACAATCGGCCTTTATTTGCTCTTTTCTGTTCTATTTGCTTTTTCTTTAGGCGGACTATTAGTGATCATTGATCCTTGTCCGTGCTTCGCAATGTGACGATCTACTTACGTTAAGACTTTTAAACTCTTCACATTTTTAAAGTATTTTATTCATTGTTTTGTTTTTTGACAAATGGCCACCCACCCTTCTCCTTCTTTTCCATTCGACTGGCGATACCATCGGGGATCTGTGTGTCCGTGGCAGGTCTAACCTTGGTGGTAAATAATTGAACAGACAGTAATATAGAATTGAAAAGAAACTCGAACTGCTACCGCCTGAAATCTAGTGTGCAGAGGCACACTGGCATGCGGCTGAGAGTGTTGAACCAGCACTGCAACACCACCATGTGCACGTGGCACAGGGTCTGCATCCAGACGGTAGACAGAGTAACCCCTAACAACCGGATTATCCGACGCCTTAAAGCAAGTTTCCTGAAGGCATTTAGATTAGGGGTTTGAATAATATCTCTGTAATGTGTGGTGCAGTGGCAACCCTGCACTGTGATTGAGGTTGGCGCTAATGACCAAGCTGTCGACGCGCCATTAAGCCTTATCTCCCCCCCCCCTTGGTGGTAAGGCGAGATCCTAACCCACCTTTCCTAATTTGCTCCCACCTTTCCATTGGTCATGCAATTTTTAAAAACATTAATATTTACCTATATGCAAGCTTTTTAAATTTTATCTTGTATTAGTTTTTATATTCCCCCTTCGCATTCTTTCAAGGTTTTTTACAGTTTTTTATTTACACACATTTTAAATGCAGCCCCTTTTAAGGCTGGCAGTCAGCGATCCCAGGGATCCTTGCCAGACCTGTTGCTCCGGCAACAAAATTATTATTATTATTATGATTATTATTATTATTATAGAAAGATCTTTGCTTTATTTATTTGCTGATATCAATAAATTTCAAAAGAGAAGAAATGTTAGAAAATTTACAATATGACTTTGATATATTAAATTGTTGGTTAAGCGAAAATGAAATGTACATAAGTGACGAAAAGACACTTTATATAGAAATACCATACCAAAAATGACAGGAAATGATGATTCAAATATTATTATTCACGGAAAATACTGTGAATTTATGTTAACTGGAAAAAAGTAAATTAAAATGTAAAAATACCTGTAAATTACTTAAAACAGAAAAACATACAAAATATTTAGGTTTAATGATTGATAATCATTGGAATATTAGGAAGCATGTAAGAATACTTATGAAGAAACTTCGATACATACTAGCAAAAATGTACAATTTAAAAAATATATTGGATAATAAGAATAAACAAATCCTATACAATGCTTGGATCGAAAGCCATTTGAGGTATGGAATTGAAGTATAAGGTTTTGCCAGTGATTATATCATACAAAGACTGCAAAAATAACAAAATAAAATTGTTAAAGTTCTTTTTGGAAATTCACTTCTTAATACCAGTGAAACTTTTAGACATAATAAAATTTTAAGCATAATTAAATTAAGAGATCAGATAATTATTACAAAACATTACCATAGTTATAAATATAAAAATGCAATATTGTAAGAACAAGCAGACTAAGAAATCAAACAAATCGCTTTGAAATACCAAGGTGGTTTAATAAGTGTGGACTAAGAAATCAAAAGTTTTACATACCAAAAATGTTTAACCAATTACCAATTAAACTTATTAATTATGGTAGTTTCACAAAACTAAAACAGGAGTTACATAAATATCTTCTAAGTGAAAAATAAATAGCCCTGAAATAACACAAAACATTTTGGATTATTTTAATTTTTTTTTTGGTGGGGGGATCATTGCAAATAATATAAAAAAATAAACACCAACAAGTGTAATTAAATATAATTATTATCTTACTCATTAGACATTATACATTATACATCATTACTTTGTGTTATTACGATGTTATTTATTGTATGTGTTTTTTGTGTACTGCTGCTCACACAAGTTTTGTGTAAACTTCGAGCTACGTATGCAAATAAAGATTATTATTATTATTGACTTGCTGAATAAACTATTCTGTTATTAGAAGTTGGTTGGAAGCTGCAATCATATATTCATGCGTATATAAAGGGATCAGTATCAAGTAGACAAGTTTCGTTTCCTCTGCATCTCGTTTCGTTACATCTAAACAAGAATACATCTAATTATTAGGAGGGAATTTGTCGAATTGGTACCAAGATTACATCGATATTAACTGAAATGTATAGAAATATAAAATATAAACGATTGCAGAGACTGTGTAAAAGGAAAAAGTCATTAATTGTGTTCATCAGACACAATTAATGACTTTTTCCTTTTACACAGTGTCTGCAATCGTTTATATTTTATACGTGGATGTGATTGGTGGATGTGATTGGTTAACTGAACAACGTATTTGCACAAATGCCATTACACAGACACACACGAAAAAATGCGTGTTAACATCACAGGGTCTGTTTATTTATTTGTCTTCTTAAGGCAACTGCATTCCTCATCTCTTAACACGTGGTTTTTAGCACCCGCTTTAACAGTTCTCACAGAGACCATTACTTGTCTCCCCTTCACTTTGCTAACCATGGCCTTTTTTATTCTAAGTGTTGAGTTCAGTTGTGTAGTCTAATACTTGTATTATCCTATGAAGCAGGTTATAAAACAAAATCCTACACTTAACACATGAGTGAAACGATGTTCTTGAGTAACATGCAGGAATTTACTGTGCATAAATCGTGAAGAAGAGAATCAAGCATCTTTGTTTAGTATTTAGGTATATTTTCTTTTTGTACATCTTCCACCATTGATTCATTTAGTTGATCGGTGATAGTCACCAGGTCGTAATAACTCCAATACAGTCAATAGAGTGCGGAGCATAACCCATACACATTGAAATATAACAAAATTACAAAATTACCACTGATTTGAACTATTAAAAAGCTAGTTGATCCTATCAAATAAACGAAGAGCTTACTGCTAACTAGTTTCTTTAATTACTTCCCTTTTCAACTTTTAGTAGGCCTATTTTAAAGAACGAATTATCAAATGCATACTTGCTCTTGCAACTTTATTTTTAGTTGCTTTAAGTCTTGAGGAAACATTTGGATTTGTCTGAAAAAAATCACCACAGGATTAGAGTTATTCTCCGGGATTGGATGCCACTGTAAAAAGTGTATTAATCATACTTACGGTTTGAAGGGATACATAATTGTACAAAAGTGCACGTAGTGTAAAAAATTGTACGAAAGGATACAAAACAGTACGAAAGTGTACGAAATATTAGATTGGGTACAAAAGAGCAGAAAAGGATGCAACATAGTGAAAGCACATAAAAGGGCATAAAAGGATACATACAGGTCCAAAATAGTATTCAGGGTATGTAAGGTTGAAAAGGGTACTATGGCTGCTTGAGGGAACGAAAGAGCTTGTAAGTATACCAAAAGGTAACATAGGGTACAAAAGATAACACACGAGTATGAAGGGCTATATAACATTAAAAAAGGGTAAAAAAATTAGTACGTAAGGGCAAGCAAGGATAAAGCCAAAAATTATTCAACCGGAAATCGAGAACCATGTTCCCCAGTCGACTATTATATTAAGTGATTCTAAAAGCAATGGCTTCTAGGGACCCCCTTCCTGCTTCTGGAACCCTCAGGATATTGCTTAATTACACAATTATTGCTCAATCTTTTGGATGTTAGTGAGTCATTATTCATGATTGACTAACATACACTTCTTAAGATTCATGAGTCTTTCTCCATAATGAAACGTCATAAATCGTCATAGCATCGAGGTATGATTGACTTCCATCCGAAATCGGAGTGGAACAACAAACTTCTCCCTGAGAAAGAAACTACATGGTTAGGCGTAGAAAACGTTATCTTTATTAGTGAGGAAAGTCTGCCTCATTCCAGCTTGTGGTTTGGTGAGCCGATTAACAGTGTTAAACTATGTGGCAAGCGTTCGATGACCACACAACTATCTTCGAACTTATCACAAACGTGATTATACACATCAGTGTAATTTGTCAACATAATTGAATGCTGGAAACTTTGCCTGGAAACTTTGTGAGTCAATCGGCATGGCTACTGCCGGTGCTTAACTATCCGGATTAATACCTATTTCCTGAAGTAGTTAATAGCCCAAAGACTCTCTAGAATTACTTAGGATATTACTCACTTTCCATTGTAGTACTGAAGCCGCAATCTGTAAATTTGAGTCGACTTCACTTTCTATATTGGAAAGTGAATAATCTCATAGGCAGTTCAGGAGAGTCTTTGGGCTAGAAAACTACTCTAGGGTAACAGGCATTATACTTTTTGGATAAGCGTCGACAGTAACCATACAGATTGGAACCGCAACGTTTCTAGGTGCAAGCAGTCAGTTATGTTGACAAGGGCCATATAAACACACAGACGTGTTTATTCACATTCGTGATAAGAGCGAAGGAAGTTGTGTGAAAAGATACGCCACCAGACGTAGCTAAAACCACTGTTATAAATCGGCAGGTGGCAGACTGCTTGTGTGACTCAGACGATTCCGAATTTATGATGAGGCTGTGGTCTTGGTTGTGAGGTTTGTCTTGAATATAACGTTGACTTCGTTTCCAGTCTTTCCAGTCTTCCATAGTGGGAAGCGAGAAATGCTCAGCTAATATCTACAGGGTGCATGCTTGTCTGGCCTATTTCTATTTGGAATGTAGAAGAATGCTTAAACTAGTTCTGTCAAGGGAATCTTGGCAGGCCCCACTTCAGTAATTAGTATTCGTTAGGTTTAGCGAGTGCAGGCTTTATTACTGGCGTAAAATCTTCCATCTAAAAACGTTTCAGTATATTTATTCATTAGATAGTGGTTTTGGTTTAGTACCATGGCTCCAGATTTTCTCTTGGTGACCTTCATTCATAGCATTTAGTTAAACGTATCAAGTGGGCGTATAACTTGGAATAAAAGATTTTTCCCACTAGGAGTGAGTCGAATGTCACTCACCTGGCTTCCCTTCCCAATCGGCTGGTAGGTATGGTCGTCCTAATGACCAGTTTTCAAACTGGTCTTAGGTCCTCTGGCGCTTTGTATTTCATTAGTGTTGGTTGGGTTTTATTTCCTGTGCATTTTAAAAATGACTTAAGTTTCTACTCAATTTTTTTTATTATTTACGCATGATAAAGGATCGCATACTGAATCCTAAAAGGTTGTACACGACCCAACTTGATCCTGTGAAACGTCCTGTTTAACAAGAGGAGGTTGCTTCAAGTCATATGCTGCTGCAAGTAAAATGCTGCAAGTAAAATGCTGCTGTAAGTCAGCTCCAAGTCAGATATGACAATGATGTGAAATTTTCGTGACATAACAATGAAAAAAGTCTAAATGTGCCAGAAATATAACAGCATGAGCAACTGGCATTCTTGGAACGTGCCAGTTGCTCATGCTAATGTTTTTTTTAACACAACAACATTACTTAGGTGAGGAATCTTTAAATTAAAGATGTTAAATAAAGCACAGTAGTACTGCACTTTTACAACACGCCGTCTAGTTTTCTTTTTATATCAGCGGAAACAGATATCTTCGAAAAAGTAATTTTAACCCACAAAAACATGTTTATGTCGCATTATGGTATCAGTAATGCTTCATGTAAACTTAACTCAATTTGATTGATTAATAGCTTTATGTTACGTACTATGCTTTCGCTACTTATCACTAGTGGTTAAAATCACTGTTTTAATATGGCAGGTGCTACTAAGCCATGATTCCTTAGATATTCACTGTTGGCAGGAGCTGAAATAAGTTATTTGGGCTCCTCGTAAACTTATCAATCTCTGGATGCAAAAGCTATCACCTCAACTTACATTGAATGCATAAAAAAATATCATTGTATTTTAACTGTAGATCTATCCTGATTGCTCCCACCTTTGTTTCTTCGCTAGTTATGTCATCCATGTTTTAGCACCACGCCAGTTTGAAATATACCCAATGCCACCGAATTCGTATCAGATCGCTCCAGTCGCAACGTTTTGTTCTCTGGCAGGTGTGGCGAAGTTGTTTAGGCATCTGAAACAGTTTATTTACAGAAAAAAAAATACTGGTCTACAAATGTCCTACATCTGCAGTTTTTAGTGCATTTCCTTATTAGTTGCTTGTAAATTTTTGACCAGGTTATCACGTGATGGTGGTGACTCTTTGAATAATATAGTTAGCTCTTTATTCGTCATCAATAATGCGACCAATCTCTGTCATTTGCTGATAACCGGAACCCATCTAGCCGAGTTATTCTGCTGTGGTCACAGAGTCTGCATTATGTAGCTTGTGCACCTTCCTTTTCAAGTTCAAATAATTGAGAATATTTGAAGGTTCAAGACAAGAATTTAAATGGTCCCGAATATCGGATGCCGTTTTGAGTTTTTTTTTGGTAATTGGATTACTTTTGTGTCCACAGATAACATAGTCATGCCCATAGCCCTGTCATTAGAATTGTTGCAACGTACTAGCTGTATTTCTTTGATGGGTTTGGATTTACCAGTCATTAACAGACACCAGGAACCTTGGGGATGTTTTAACTCTTCTACCTTGCTAGCTCACTAGGTTTAGTTTTTTATCATCTAGTAGAAGCAGGTACTGAATGTTACGGCCATTTTAGTTGAGTCAGCTATTTTGGTAAAAAGTAGAAAGGAAGAAAACTTTTATAGGTGCCTGTTTATTAAAAACAAGCAGATACCTTTACATTTTTCTGGCAGGCTCTTATTTTGTTGTTCATGAGTTCTAGCTGAACTTCTTACACAAAACCCTGTCATAGTTGCCTTTCATTTCTTGAAACATGCATCTCGACACCATCGTGATGATACCACTTACTTCTTTTAAACACTACCTACTTTATTTCCAAAATACACTGAAGGCTTATCATTATACCTTTTGAATAAAATATGACGGTACAGAGGCTACCAGAACGATGGCTAGTCTAAGAAGAAGTGAGGATTCAATTAGGTATTACTTTTTTTTTTAAACAGGTTGAGCTAAAGAAAACCACTTTTGTACTGGTTTCTCTCCTCTTTCTAGACCCTTTAGGAATGTGCATGAATTCAGATATAGTCTTCCACTCATGAATGAATGACCTTCCTGAAATCCATATTCCATTCATCATAATGAAACGCCAGAAGTCGTCGCAAGCATTAGGCTATGATTGACTTCCATTGCATTAAACTGCATGCAGTACATGCTATTTTCAAATTATTTTCAAACTGCATTTCACTGTATAGCAGTCAACGATAATTTTCCTCTGTAGTAGGGCGTTGTATGTATGCTTCAATTTTTGAGTCTGAGCTTCGTAAATTGTGCAACACGTACTGAATAACCTAATTTTAATTCATAGGATTAAGTAAGTTATTTTGTAAACCTTGTAGTAATACAGCAGACAGTTGTTATGTGGCCCTGCAAAAAAAAAACAATGCAAGCAAGCCTCAAAAAGAAAGAAGAGAGATTTTTCTCAACTTGATCCCTCCATTTCGTACACGGGTGCTTTACCAACTTCGTTAACTTACTGCAGTTCCTGACCATTCCATTGGGCCTGATTAAGTTTTCATTATTTCGCAAGTTAGTGATCATTCTCGCAAATCCAGTTTTTAATGATGATTGTCTGCAGTATTACCTCTTTGCATTTGGATTTATTATGAAGATACAGTAGCGCCGTGCTGCCTGCAACCGACAACATGAAAGCCCATCCTATCCATATGAAATTTATATGAGCGTCGTAACTGTTAAACTCTCGTGTCTTTGTAACTGCACGGGTACTTTACCAACTTTGCTAAATTACTAAAGTGCCTGAGTATTCCATTGAGGCAAATGTGTTTTTCATTATTTCTCAATCCAGTTTTAGTGCTGGTAGCCTGCTGCATTAACTCGTAACATTGGCATTTATTATTAAGACACAATAGCAATGTGCTGCCCACAAAATTGAACGACAACATGAACTTCCCTCATGTCCGTGCAATGCGGCAAAAAAGGCTGAGACTTCCTTGGACGGGAGATTTCGGCAGTCTGATAAAATAAAATCAAGATTAGTGAAACAGCTTAATGTTTTCCTTTTGAAAAAAAAATAATTAAAAATGATAACACTTTTCTAGGGAAGGAGAAAATTACTTAATACTACTAGTTAGTTTATCGAAAATAAGAGATTCTACATGGTGAGGAATGGTGCAATTTTGCAATTAACATTGATGACACAAAACAATGAATATGAAGTACACCAGAAGACGTAACACTGCGACAACATCATTAAGGATGCAATGCTGCTTTGCCCTTTGCTAAATAACACGACTTCACTGGATACCCCGACAAAGACCTGTTCAGCTTTTCTTTTTGGAACTAAAAAAATTTGACTCGGTCGTGGCTTAAAATTGTGAAATTTGTTTTGTGAATTTTGTAACGTCTGAAAAAAACAACTTTTTAATATTTCCACCAAACTGTTTCACCGTTTGAAATCATGACAAAAAATGCCAAGTATTTTCGCAGTTATTCCGTTAAATTACGACTCTCAAAGTTAAGAGACATACTTGAAAATAATGAAGTAAGTAATAGTTATTAGTTAAAATCGAACGGTAATCGATTTTTAACCCAAGGCTGCTCGAGTTTGCAAATTGTTCGAGGGCTTGTTGGCTTCATAGCGTTTCTTCATTTATGTAGTACCAGAACTGATTGTCCAGTTATTCAAGTTCTTAGGATTAATTGTAACAAGGAGGATTAGTCAGTTATGAATGTGTATAGTCATTAAGAAATGAACAAAGCCAAGCACATGGGCACAACACCACCTAAATACACAAATCTACTAGCTTTAGAACTGGTATACAGTCTGTTAGCTCCTAGACAAAAATATGAACCACACAGTGTTTGGATAAATCAGTATTTTTCGTGTGTTCTACCAATAATACACTCGTGGCAGGACCGTTCATGCATTATTGCCAGAACATACTTAATTAAATGTAATATGCAATGCAGACGCCACTATGTTGCTGTAGTATTTAGTCATGACCCCTTACGTCTGCATTCAAATATGTTTGACCTATTTTACTTTTTAAAGTTGCAGGTAAAATAATGACTTGTGTAAGCATGCGTCGTATTTTTGTTATTCTGCTAAATAGTGTAGGTTAAAATACGGTAAAAAAAAATAATCGTCACGTATCATGAAGAAAGTTATGAATGGAAAGAAGAAGACTTTTCTGAACAATAATGCAAAATTAAACCAAAAATGGAGAACGTGTATGAAGTGCATACAGCTACGTGTGTATGTGATCTTCAATTCTAAGTCATATAACTTTTATCAACATCAAAATTACGTACCTTAATTACCTAAGCAGGGATACAAATGTACTTACTTATATTTATTTTTTGAGGCGTCCAATTTTTTGGAAGTTGCATGTACTGAAAATTAACGTAATGCAATGTTAAATAGCTCTTTCTTACGCATGTTTTCATGTAGCAATGATTTTATTTTAGTTACGTGTAAAATAATTGAATACAGCAGTAAGATTTCACATGGACGAAACACTACCACAAGTTTGTGGTATCTGAAACTTTGCTTGTTTCATTCCTGTTATGAAATCGAATCACTTAACCTTGATTTAAAAATTGAACGAATTCCAATTTGTTTTCTAATTCTTTAGTACGCCATGTTGTTCTTCTGAACTCTTTGTTAACTGCCCTAACGTGCGTTTTAAATCTGTTTTGAACATGTTAAAAAAAAAACAGTCGTGATATTCGGATGAAAAATTTTCCTTAACGTTGGAGACTAACTCAAATATTAGTACCTATGATATCGGTAATGAAAAATGTGCTTTAACGTTGGAGACTGAGCTCAATTATTAGTACCTATGATAATGGGCATGAACAATTTGCTTTAACGTTGGAGACTAAGCTCAACTATTAGTGCCTATGTTATTGGGCAGGGAAACTTTGCTTTAACGGTGGAGACCAAGCTCATACATTATACCTATTATATTGGGCATAATAAAATTTGCTTTAACGTTGGATACTAGCTTAACTGTTAGTGCCTATGGTATTGGGCATGAAAAACTTGCATTCACCTTGGAGACTAAGCTCAACTATTAGTACTTATGATATTG
The DNA here is from genome assembly GCA_023313725.1 of Lithobius niger. Taxonomy (NCBI): domain Eukaryota; kingdom Metazoa; phylum Arthropoda; class Chilopoda; order Lithobiomorpha; family Lithobiidae; genus Lithobius; species Lithobius niger. The sequence goes on from JAHWFP010113415.1 coordinate 11,535, forward strand.
GGCATGAAAAACTTGCTTTAACATTGGAGACTAAGCTCACCTATTAGTATCTATGATATTGGGCATACAAAATTTGCTTTAACGTTGGAAACTAAGATCTACTATTAGAACCGGTTAAAAAGATGGTCCGGAAGTGTTTGGCGAAAGGCTCGCCGGGTAGAATCTCTACACATCTGGAGCGTCACTCAAATTATTGCTGTTTATTTTTTTTGCTTGTTTATTGTATATTGTTTTTTGTTTGTTTGTAAATTTGTCTTTACTACGTAGCCATTTGGCACTGTAGTGCCATAGTTAATAAAGTAAAGTACAGAATTTGTTCAAACGTCCTTTTGAAGAAGAACTTAAAAGTGGCTTACTGTCCTGATTTGCTTCTTGTGCACTTTTCACTTTGTTTACTCCAACTTACTTTTAGAACAGTAAAGTCAAAATAAATCAAATTTTCTCTTATTATAAATAACTTCTTTCCTTTCAGATACATCATTTGAATCCTCCACATGCGGTGACTGGAATGCGTACAAGGATGAAACCTGTATCAAACTGGTAGGCGATAATGCAATTCACACATATGAAAATGCTGAACTTTTATGTAGATCTTTAGCATTGGATACTGATTACATACCAAGAATTGTAGTAATTAAGTCAGAGGAGAAACAAGAATTTATTCGTCAGACTTTATTTGATCATCCTATAACTTTTGATAACGTGTGGCTGGGATTAGATACGAAAAATAATTCATTATATAAATGGAACGATGGAACGGATTTAATTTACACTAACTGGGCACTTCAGGCCAATAGTGAAAAGGAACGGCAATGCGTGCAAGTGGAATCTGGACAAGGTGCATTCAAAGCTGGGCAATGGGTTAAAGTCAACTGTAACAAAAGAAATGCAGTAGTTTGCGAAAGGCACCAAACTTGGACGATCACGAGGCTACATGAAAAATTGAGAAAGTTATCCTTGGAATTTGAGCAGAACCGTAAAGAATCAGAAGAAAAGATCGCAGAAAGTCAACGAGACACAGAAAAGAGAGTGAACGAAGTTCTTCAAGCAATGAAAGAAAAAATCAGTTCCTTCAACTTGGAGGCTGAGCAACGAATCAATGCTACCATTCAAGAGGCCGAAAAAAAGACTGAAAGCAATCCTAAAAACCCAGGTAAGCACATTTATACGACCCCAACCCTCACACATACATACAAACACGCACGCGCACACACACATACACACTTTCTTGTACTGTCATTGTTGTGAGGAATAGGTTTACACTGGTTGTTGCGAGGATGTGACTGTATTTCAACTAAATATTGCTCACCTATGTTTTGATCACGTCTTGGCGGTTTTGTGTGTCAAACACTCCTACAAAATCAAAAA
>JAHWFP010113446.1:0-15712 GCA_023313725.1 Lithobius niger
ATGGTTACTGCGTTTAGATTATATAATAGAGATAGCTGTTGCAATGCGTGATAGAGGTGTGCACCTCACCACTGGTAGTGACAGAACTCTACAGAAGACCGGATACGACTATAGTTGCAGATAGGTCTTCGCTCTAACCGCTTGTTTTTTGTAAGCAGTGGCAAAAAGGTGCAAAATTTTCTCCTGCTAATAAGAGTGGATATATGATCAACAGAAAGTGTAAATTTATTCTTTAGCTCAATACACTAACTGGTTGAAACTAAAGGGGAAGCGATGGTCAAAATAACGGTCAAGGGATTTCCTTATTTTACAATAATTCGCAGTATCCTTTTTAACCAGTCTTGTCTTCAATCTATTCAAGGTTTAAAAGTGAGGATCCCGAAACCATTTTTATTCGCAGTCAGAGCTACGTTAATTTGGGAATTTATTGCATTCTACGCGCACTACTAGAATATCTTATCCCTGTCTGGTTTCCACACCGTATTTAGGATATTAAACTTAACGCTTCAGTCACGAAGATTTTTTTTTTAACCAAATACATCTCTGGATTATTTATAAGGCTTCATATGAAAAGTCTTATGAATCTTAACTCGGAATCTTAGCAGACGCTTTGACTAAAGGTTGACCATTACTTCATCTATTCCAGTTTGCACTGCCTAACTGCAGTGGAACCTGATATCTTCTTTACTTTTAGCTAAATTACCAGGGGTAATACATTTGAGTTAATGACTGGCAGCTATCATAGTGAACATTATAAGCGATTTTTACTAACTGTGTTGCGTCTATTTGGAACTTCATGCAATCCTGGTTTATTTTAGAGTCTGTCTATTTTGTACTTTTTTTTTATTATTATTATCGCAGCCCTTGGAACGGCAGTCGTTTTCCCTTCTCTGTTCAATATAATTTCTGTGCCGCATAAATAAATCTTATCATTCGCTTCCCCTTCGTTTACTCGATCCACGATCAAGTTTGTAAAATAGTAGAAGTCGATTTTTACGGCTTGCTAGTTCGCCTAGAGATGTTAAATTTACGATATGACCACTTTGGTTTTTCTGCTACTTAGATACTGAAATGCAGAGAGAGAAGACTTGAAGAGCTGTCACTCGTTACTTCCTGCTAAGGATATATACGTACATACATAAAAATGTATATACTGCTGCATGGATATACCTTGTTTTATGTTACGCTAGAAACGTATCGATTATGAGAGTATTGCAAGAGGTGAATTTTATCTTGTCATAATTTATTATGTTGCTTAGTAGAACTGGGTTACATTTATAGCCATCCTTGTGCAGGGAACTAAACCTTTCTCTTCGCCGATTACAGTTGTTCAGTTCTGGTGCATGTCTGTGACATTTCAGACCGTTCATCTTCTCTACAGGATGTGAAAAACTCTTCTTAAAATCTGGGCAATAATCAAGATAATGTAAGGTTTATATTACATGACAATATGTATTCTTCTTGATGTAGCTTACACCCATCTTTCGTTGACTTAGCTCTGGTGCTCTTTAACATCGTAGGTTGCAGTCGGAAATGTTGAATGCTTTCCTTCAGATTTGCGGACTAACCTCTTTACTGCAGATTCTTAAAAGTACACCCTTGGCTTTGCAGTTATGATTGGCATACTATGGTATATTAAGCATTGTATGTTTGGTTTTACTGCCGTTTCGAAAATGAGGTTTTGAACTCCTTGGTTTTTAGCTCTTCTTGTGCAGTATTTAGCTAACCTTTATCGCTCTTCATCAGTATCTATTTCAGTAGATAGTAGTAGAGATCATATCTTTGAATTTTCGGTATTTGAAAAACCTATCTTTCAGACTGTAAAAATATCTTAAGAATTGCTATTTTTAGACAATTCTAGGTACTCCTATTCCTAAATAGTGTTTCTATCAAGACAAGAAATAATAGAGTCTTGTCTTGTCTCGTCTCGAAAAAGCAAGACAAGACAATATCAAGAATTGATAGGCAGTTTCGAGATCAAGAACAAGAATGATCGTGTCAAGATCGAGACCTGATCAAGAATTAAGGTCGAGACTCGACTTTTCTCGATATATTTATATAACGTATTGTGACGTCACAAACCGTCATCCAATCGAATTAGATAGTCGATGTGAGGGCGATTCATGTTGTGATAGAATTAGACACGCTCGTCAACAATGGTATCGCTAGACTGTAGGATACGACAGCAGTAAGTGAGCTATGTAGTTGGCGGTTTTTTCGATATTTCGAATATGTTATTGTAAGAACTGTGCTCTGTAGTGGTGACTAGAGTGATCCAGTTTTCGATTTCAACATCATCGAAGTCCAGCAGAGGTATATGTGATGCAAGGTAGGGAATTGTTTCGTTACTTTGCATGGCTGATCGGCAGCGTTACTGCCGTGAGAAGCACATCGCCGCTTATGCTGTGAAGTATAGCCCTAATAAATACGAGCTATCGGTCGTCAAAACCAAGTCAACAGGGAGTTGTTTTGATATTTTTTTTTAGCTTACTGTGTGACTTGTAAGTGTGTTATATTTCTACCTGATCGACTTAAGTTGCTAATTTCTTAAACAAGCTGCTGAAAGTCAAAACAAGTTTCATGTGAGGAGTTTCATTACCCGTGCACAGACCATGACAACAAACAAATATTTAGGCCTACAAAATGTGTTTGCGTTGCATAAACCGTACGAAACCTTTCTTCAGAAGATCAACTGCGCGTTGTCTATTCTTTATGTTCACGTATTTGAATGCGTTCAACTCCCGCCCTCTACCCCCAGAAAATTTAGTAGCAAAAAACTATTTTAAATCTAAACAAAAGCAAAATAAATCTATAGTTGAACGCACAAGTTGAAGTAAAAAAAAAACAAAAAACTTGACTGTAAAGGTGGTTTACTGCCAGTCCACCAAGTGACTTGTGGAAAGTTCAATGTAGAAAATTTAATTATTAAAAAAATGCCTCATATAAAATTGAGAAATTTCTGTTTTGTCCAAAAATTACTGAACTGACACAAAAATGCTTTATTTGCGTAATGAATGTTTATGCTTATTTTGCACCCTTCGATATAAATGAAGAAAAATTCCCAGGAAAAAATAACTCGTGTAGTCATAAATTTTCTTACTTGTCATTAAGATTCAATGGGTTTTTCGTTTTAAAGAATTTCAAGGGAAGAATCGGGGAGAAAACCATTGGTACCTCTGGCGGCATGCAATCAGAAATGTGTGTGCTGCACTTTAGGGTAGCCGCACACCAAATTAGACAAATGTATCGCGATGAAACGTTGCTAGACAAAACGTCGCATCTGGTGGAGAGATCCCACCTCATCTAACTAGAAGGAGGCGGCCCGCCGTCCGCGCACAATTGTAAATTTGAGACGAGGCTATCTAGAAGGCTGCGTTTGATGGAGTCAGGACTTGTCGCCAGGTTGGAGTTTCAGCTTCTAGCTGCGAGAATGCAAAGGCGAGTGATTGCCTAAATGTGCCCTTATATTTCCTGTTGTCCCATGAGCCATGTATGCTGTTGGCCAACCCTAGTGGCAAGCAAACCATATTGACCACTGATCTTCAAGGACGGAACGATACATTAACAGTACATGACTGAAATACAATCTCAATATAATGATGCATAGGGCACACAATAAAGAGACATGGCATCAGCCTAGGACAGAACACCATGTATGGAAGGCAGTGGAAACTGGCATTGCATTGAGCACAAACATTAAAGGCCAGAACCATGACAGTAAAGGAAAAGGATATTTTGAGTTACAGACGGACTTAGGAGGAGGTTTCCCAGGTAATGTCTCCCCACAGTACATTTAATTCTACCTAAATTCATGTGAATTCTACGCTTATCCTATGGTCGACCTCTTCCCCTAAGCCTATTCCAACGGGCTAACAATCCTCCACTACAGACCATGTAGATTCTACAAAATTCCATGTAAATTCTATGCTCACCCCATGGGATCTCCCCAAGTACCTCAACTCACGGGCCGTCTTCCCTTCACTATTCGAGGTGTGTAAATTCTACGTGATGAGGGTGATTACAAAAACTGTGTCCCATCCATCACACTTCACTCGATAAGTGTACATACCAAATTCCACGTAAATTCTGTGCTAACCCCACTGGAACCCCGGAAGTAAAACCAAAAAAAATTTCACCATCCCAGAATTATTGCAAATGGCAGTCAATACTTCTGTAAATCAGTGAGTAAAGCTACCGACTTGGCAACACTGCCATTCTGACTTTCAGCCTAATGAAACGGTCAGGCCATAAAAGTTATGGGCGTAAACTTACAAAGATACAGTTTAAAAACCAGTGATGCAATTCAGACTACCAAAATGTGGCTAAAACACTCCCACGTAATAGTGCCAGTTGATTGTTTAAAGGTTTTACCTTCCTATCCCAAAACAAAGTGACCCCCTCGTTTCCGGTCACTGTAATAAACTTTAAAATCAGTACAGTGAAACATGACGTCACTTCCAGAAATTAAAAAAAATGCACTTTAAAAAGTAATGGTAGAAGTTTAATTGGACTTAAAACACTCTACATCCAAAAACCTTAGCAGGAATATCAGGATAGTAAAAAATACACAGCATTTAGCACAAACTTCGCCATTTGCAAATAAACAGGGATCACAAATTCAAATGGTGACTCCAATAAACCTTTTAGGAAAATGTAAGCACTGGAACGAAGTAAGACGAACAAGAGAAGCCCAAAGTGCACATGTAAACACAACACAACCTGACGTTTCGAGCTAGCTCCAGCTCATTCTCACAAATAGGTCACTCTCCTCTTCCTCTTTTTTAAAAAAATTTTTAAAAATTTTTAAATTTGTTCGAATTGTGGTTTGACTTAAGCAGCTTTGCCTGCAGTTGTTTGTTTGCAACTTTATGCAATTTTAAGTGTATTGTGTTTTTCCCTTGATAATGAGCTGGAGCTAGCTCGAAACGTCGGGTTGTGTTGTATTTACATGTGTACATTGGGCTTCACTTGTTCTTCATCCAATAAACCTTCACATTACAATGATAAACTATGATAATAAACTTTAGCAGAAGTTTATTGAGAGTAAAATATATGCAACGCCTAGCACAAGTCCCGCTAAACCCTGGCAAACAATTAAAGTGGTACATCCAAGTTCTTAGCAGAAATACGAGGTTAGTAAAAAATATGCAACACTCAGCAGAAACTCCACTAACTGCAAGAACCATGGACCATAAATTCCAGTGGTTACTCCAATAAACCTCGACGTTACTATGGTAAACTATGATGTCAGTTCCGGTCACATCCGTAAACCTTTACATCATTCTGGTAAACCTTGATGTTACCTCAACATCAATACGGTATACCTTGTGATCACTTCCGGCCAACTTGGGGTAAATGGCAGAACGTCACTTCCACTCGATTTTGTAAACTGTGTGGTCACTTCCGGTTAATTCGATAAATTGTGACATTGCTGCAGAATATCACTTCTGACAGTTTAGTAAACCTCGATGTCACTTCCAGATGCTCTAACAAATCTTGATGTCACTCTGGTAAATTCTAACAACACTCTAAGAACGTCACTTACGGCTACTTCGGTAAACTCTGATGTCACTCCTGCAAACCTTGATGTCACAAACTGGTAGCAGCGAGATTTCAAATGAGGTGGCAAGAGGCACATCGGTGGAGCCAAAAAAACGCAAGTTGTAGGTAGTAAAAGGCTCCTTGCGTCGCAGGAGGAGGAGAGGTAGCAAAAGACAATTTGGAGGTAGCAGGAGGAGGGGGTGCCTTTTGCTACGGTGTCTGTGGGTAGTTGGCCCCGACAATATTGTATTTCCCCTTTACTGACTTGCCTGGTCGACTGTTCGAACTGGATGAAATACTCAACTATATCTTGCCTGTCGCACTCTCCTCATTTAGGCACGAGTTTACACACCTTTTTCGGCCTGCCATGGCCAGATGAAACATAAGGCATAGCAATAATTTGCGTTTGTTTTCCAGTTTTCTTAACTCGAGTTCTCTTGCCAGTTTTACAGTTTTTTTTAACTCAAATTCTCTATTTATTAAAGTTCTCGGTTTTTGGTCTTGGCTTCAAGTAGTTTCAGCCTGAGTTGATTATCGTAGGTTACCATAGTGAAGTCAAGGTTTATTGGAGTGACCACTTGAATATTCGGTCTTGGTTTAGTTGCAGTTACGGTGTTTCTGCTGAGCGTTGCTTATTTTTTTTATTAACTTTATATTTCTGATAACGGCTTGGACGTACCACTTGAATCTGCAGCCCGGGGTTACTCGCATTTAGGGGAACTTGTGCCAGGTGCTCCATAATTGCTCCTAAGTTTAATCTCCTAAGTTCAATCAGTTAACAATCTTGTATCTTTTCTAATTGATCAAGTCGAACACATTTGTCTTCAACTTCAAAAAAATTTAAACCGATTGGCTTCTCTTTGGATTTTTTTGGTCTCTCTGGCTTTCTTTAAGGGAGTGAGCCAATCTATTAGACTCGAAGGATCTGAAACTTCGCTTTCTAAAGCATTTTGAGCAGTAATTGTAATTACTGACTTTACAATACTCTCAGCGAGTCAAACTTTGCTATAGAATTACTTTAATTCTCTGTTTGTGATACCTTCACTGATTGTAACAGTATTTTTTAAATACTCTTTTACCGTAAAATCTGAAGAAACCGGGCAATACACCACCGAGTTATAAGCACAAAAAAATTTGCGTGTTTTTAGCAGGCAGCTACAACACCAATTGATTACTTATTGATTTTGGCAATCAATACGAACATGTGTGCGATAAATAATGATAAATATAGATGAGGCCAGTTTTCAATAAAATGTCGTAAACGTTGAGCAAGCACTTGCTTACTGAAATGTTAATGTTAAATATTGATCTGTTAGCATGCATTGCTTTTACCGACTAACTTTTCAGAACCAGACGCCGATGCCATTCCCATTGGCGATGCCATTCCCAGTGATTCCATATATTACGAAATATGTACGCAAAATGCACCCACCACAGTTATTGCAGCTATGTAGATGCCATTGTATAACCATCAGCGGAGTATTACATTCAGCTTGGAATAACTTGTTCTGAAAAATTTGGTAGACGATTAGTCTGGAGATGTATGGAAAAATGTACGACAAGAGATATGTTTTTCTGGCTCACAAACAGTTCATATCAAAGGAAGGTCAATGGTCACAGAAAAGTAAGTATGATCACATTTAACCTGTATGTTTGCCACACCCTAAACAAAATTAAGAGTTGTATTGCAGTTGTGGTGGCTGCATGATGATAGTACTCGGTCTGGCAGATCCCTTACCTGTTACCCCGGCCACGACCTTTAAAGGGCCATCGAAAGGCAAAAGAAAAATGATAAATACTTAATTTGGTCTAAACGACTTCCGACGTTATTGGAGATTTAGCACCCACATTTCAAAAGCAACAACTTTTCAGCTAATTTCTTTTACATGATTCATGGAAGACGTTAAGGATACATTTACCCTCAAATTCGGTAACATTGGAAATTTGGGGTGGGGGGGGGGTGCCATCCTTTAAAAGCTCCGTAAGACGGAGACAGGGTAAGGCGAGCAAAGCGCCTGCCTAGGGCGCCGCCTTTCTTGGGGCCCCGCGCCGAATTTCTTCCAATCGTGTAACTGTGGAACTGGGTGGTAAACACAAATATATTTTTCAACGGATGGCATTGCATACAAGTTCACAACGTCGTAAGAAGAGTCGTGCTTGCTTGGACTTTGGTTCCGGAAGTTTTGTTAACTGATTATTCATTTTTTTCTTTAATGATCAGATACTGTAACTGAAAACTGAAATTAAAAAAAGAAGTTTACATGGAAGCACTTAACTATACTTGCGTCTTGCTTCTTAAGGGGAGAAATATAAGCAAATTGGGGGGAAAAACGATTTCTTAACTCCTGTGGAATCAGTTATTTTGACGTGTTTATTGTCAGTTTATTATAACGGAATAGCTTACTCTCATTTCTTTATTACCTTAATTGAGTGTTTTTGATCAGTTGACAAGCCAACCAATCATGAAATCGCGTTTGTATGACACACGATTGTCGGGTTGTTGGATTTGTTGGATTGTCGACTAAGGTTTTTTGCTGTGAGAGTAATCCATCCATGGGACTCTCTGTCCGAGGAAGCTGTACGGGCGTGTTCTGTCGACCATTTTTGTTGACCGAAATTTGCTTTCGTAAATTCTTGAGGAGGCCTGAATTTGTTGCCCAAGTTTAACATTTTAACTTTAACGACTCGGACTAGTGTAAGTAGTGGTCTACCCCTTCTAGATCCCAACCACTCTGTGGTTAAATTTATTATTATTATTATAAAACACGCTTGGTTTTTTTTTTATTCGTTAATGTTCATTGACTTCAACCACTTCCATTGACTAGTACAGGTCTCTCTCATTTACTAGGACTAATTAGTATTTACTTATGTGAGCCTCATTATAACATTCGTGAATTTTTTCCTGGGCAGTGAGGGTAGCCACTCAGTTGGTTAACCTTGGGCGCCAGGAGGGCTAGCTACGGCCCTGCCGTAAGAACAAGGAGTATTGGACAGTATTAAGGCACAAAAAGTATGCATCCACCATATAAGGCATTTTTAGACAGCTATGTTTTCATGTTGGGATGAAATTTAAAAGCAAAAAGAAGTGCAAACAGAAAACACAATCATTGCTTTGTTTCGACTCCGAGATCGGAGCCGTTATCAAGTGACAAAATAAAAGGATAGAGACGAAGCTTAGTCGTTATATTATTAAAAACGATCCATACACGAAGAATGGAGAAACAACGAAGCCATTACAATTCGGACGGTGCCGAATGTGTTGGCAAACATTTACAGCAACGTGGAACAGAAAAGTTTGTCAAGAAAATATTGCTTGAAACTTTTCGTCAATGCACTCGATCTTGTCCGAACTGTAGTGGCATAGGTTTTTCCTCCATCGTCCGTTTATGGGCCCTTTTTAATAACGATGACGAAGCTTTCTTTTCAGCTTTTTATTTTATTTGCTTGACAACGATTCCAATCTGAGAGTCGAAATGTTGCACTGATTTTCTTTTTGTTCGCACATTTTTGGCTTTTTAAACTTTATTACAAATGAAATGAAATTTGAGAATAACTAAAAAATGAGAGTTTTGAGTTATTCATACACAATGAAAAGAAAAGGTCCGCAAACTGAACCTTGTGGTACTCATGAGAGCACATTTAGCAAATTGAAGCTTCCGCATTAATCACAACACACTGAGTTCTGTCACATAAAAAGAGGCAAACCAATCAGCCACGAAACCAAGTCCATAGCCACGCAATTTATTGATAAGAAAATCATGAGGAACCGTATCAAACGCCTTTTCAGGATCCATGAAAACGATGTCGACTTGTCCTCCTCCCCCCCCCCCCGGTACTTCTTCAGCAATTTTGTGGACAAGCTCAACCAAAAGGAGATTGGTATAAAGCTCCCACCTTGAAGCCAAACTGGTTTGACGAAGCACTTTTTCTTCAGCAGACACTAAGACAATGTTTACCAACAATACGGTCAAGTATTTTGCAGATATTAGATGTGAGAGAAATAGGGCCATAGTTGTTGAGGGGAGAGGGGGGGGGGGAGGCTTGCTTGACGCCTATCCTACGCAGCGTCACAACAGAAGTATAGTCCGCCATTTGAGTGGCACACGTAACCGCTGCTGGATCAGTAAATCGGTCGGTGTGTACTATAGACCTAAGGGTGCTGAGATGCTGGTTCGAAGCTTGCCAATGGCCGAAGTTTTATTTTCAGTACATACTGGCCACGATTTGAAAGATTGAGTTATTCACGTAATCCGTCAAATGCTTGAGGACAATGAATCAAAGATGGTTACTTCTCATACCTACAGAACTTTATCTACTCCTCTTAGAACGTGATATTAAATTTGGTCTAATTATTTCTCAGACTAATACAGATAAATTTGGCTAATCACTTCTATATGATATTTATTTTCAGGGTTGAAGTCGCCGGTACTACTTCATCCTGTTCAAAAGAAGGCAGCAATGCAGAAAAAAATACGGCGTGATAAAAATATTACTTCAGGCTCACCGGGCGGATCATATTTTCAAAACATGTTTGCCCCTGGAGTTTCATTTTGTGAGCGTGTCCTGGGGCTAGTACTGCTTGCAGGTTGTGCAGGTTTATGCATATATCAACTTTATGATAGGGTTTCTTTTTACCTAAGTGAACCCACCACCGTTGATGTGATCATCACAAGGAATGACAGCATTACCTTTCCTGCTTTCACGTTGTGCTCAAGTCTTTCTAATTTCATGGATGCCATTAGGTACGACATGGAGAGGCAAACCAAGAAAAAGTATGCTTTTAATGACTTGTGGCACATTCCGTTTGAAGAAAATGGTCTGGATATTAACCAACTGTGGAAGGATAATGCTATCAACTCTTCAGCTGTTGCTGTTACTACGGTAGCCAGGGTAATATTTCAACCTAGTTTCATTTGGTTACCTTGTTTATATAGTTCGGTATATTTTCACTGTTTACTCAAATCTATTTCATTCTGAAGGTCGTTCTTTGAGTAGCGAAATTTCCAGTTTTATTTGTATTTTTTTTCTATTTCTAAGTCAATAGTTTTTGCTGAACTTATTAATGTAGGTTTAAGGGGTCCTCAAACTGAAAATGTTGGTTTAACTGGTTTCACTAAGGCGTTATCAAATCAAAAAAGTGCTTTAAATAAATTTGGTTCAGGATTATGTCAGGTTGTTGCTGATAATGTTTTCCGAGCTAAGTCACTGGCCTTGAGTAAGGTTAGGGAAAATTCAGAATCCTAGCAGACATAGCCAAGTATTTTCCAGGTCATGATTTTGATAATGTAAAAAAGGCTGTGTTAAACTAAAAGAAAGTGGTGAGGTACCTGAGAATCATGAAGATGTTCCACAGGCGTCGTTAAGATTGGCTACTTCTGAGAGATCAAAGATAGTTGGAGGCAGTAAAATATGTGAAAAGTGCTCCAGCTCTGTTAAAACTAAACATTCATCAACAGATTCTGTAAGGGAGGAAGTCGGGAATTTAAGGGCTGAAATGCAAAAAAAAATGACTGAAGCCTTTATGGCTTTGCAGCTTACCAAAAAAACGGAAAGTGTAGTTTTAAGCTTTTGTTAATCTTGAACCAATCTTGAATCCCTTGGTTAATTGTGTGCAACTACCAAATAAACAAGATTTATATTTAGCACCTAGGGAGATAGGATGCATGGATGTTAAGATAAAGGCTATAGATGTGCCAAAATATTCAGGGTTATCGTCTGCAGTTTCAGCTTTTACTTTCCTGACAGAATTGAGTAGGATAAAAGAGATAAAGGGGTATACTGTTGAGGAGTTCTTAACCAGTTGCATACCTTTATGTTTAACAGAGGATGCCTATATTTGGTTTAAGCAGCATCCCCCTTTCAGTTCCTACAAAGAGTTTGTAACTGCATTTAGGTTTAAATTCCATCCTCCTTCCAAGAATCATCGTCTGGTTGCCGCATTGCATTTAACAACTCAGAAACCAAATGAGAAATTTCAGCATTTTTACAAATGTTGTGAAGCAATAATTCTGCTGCTAGATGATAGTTATTCTGTGGAGGAAGTTGTAGAGATAATCAAACAGAATTTGAGTGAAAGATTTCAACCCTATGCGTGTCAGGGGGATTATTCAAGTTTGATTGATTTTTACAATATGCAACCAAGATGGAAGTTTACCTGCAGGGAAAAATGCAAACAGGCTCTGTAGCATCTGGAAACACATTAGCTTATTCACCAAATGTGACAATCCCAAACGTGACACGCTTACTGAACAATGTAAAGGTTCCGGCATCCAGCCCAACTGTGGCAACGGCCCCGGTTACAGCAAAAAAGTTTTGCCAGCAACACAATAGCTCAACTCACGATTCTAATAATTATTATTAAACCAATCAGTTAACTGGGGCAATAAGGTTAGGAAATGTGTCAGTTCCAAGACTGATTCTAATTTAAAACCAGGTGAAGGGCTAGAATCTAGTAAATCTGTTCAGTTGATTCGATCTCAACTTAAATCTGGTTCCTTATTTGCTCATCTAGAACAAGATGACCAGTCTAAGTCCTGATGACAGATGTTCACGTGTAGCCAATGTTACAGAGTTGGTCATACCGCCAAATGTTGTTGGTTTAAACACCCAGAGTTGAAAATAAAATTTAAAAGGAATTCGAGTACAGCTAATGTTAGCCAGTTTCCCCAAACAACTTCTGGGTTAAATCCTAGTGTACCACCTTACCCAAATGTGTAAGGCAACGTGCAAAAGCTGGTAACACAGCATCGTTGCCACACGGCTATTGGTACGGAGGCTAGTTATCTGACAATCCTCGACGAGGTCGTCGAGCCAAGAGGTCGTCAAGCTGAGCGTCCAAAAAAGTCAGATTATTTCGACCTCCCTGAATTTGTTGAAGGACCTAGTGAGCCCAGAAATACCCTTTGTGGTTATGTTGGTGTGCGAATTGAGGACGAAATTGCTGATGCAGTTAGGGACGGAGGCTCGAGCTGAAGTTTTGTTCACGAGGGTTTACACGAGGATCTTGTAAGTTTTGAACTTAAGTTTAGAAACAGGGAATATCGCATTCGGTATGCGGATGGGCGTCGGGCAGTTTGTACTGGGTTTTTCATTATTCCAATCGAAATTAAGACCCCTTATTTTTTTTAACTTTTATCTCGTTTCGCGATGTCATTCTTGGCCATCAATCACTTTCGGCTGGATTCACGAACGCTCCTTGGATTCAGTTGAAACATAGTGCATTGCGTGAATATTCTCATTGAGCCTTGGTCTTAATCCTGGTGGTGAGTTTATAAAACTCAACACCAAGATTAAGACCAAGTCTCAATGAGAATACTCATGCAATGCTTCAATGGAATCCAGGGAGTGTTCGTGAATCCAGCTGAAAGTGATTGACGGCCAAGAATCACATTGCGAAACGCGATGTTATTTATTGAGATGTCAAATGTTATTCAGCCAGTAATTCTAGGTATAGACTTTTTGACTTGGTCTGGAATGGTTTTGAATTTAAAAAAAAAATATTGGTTTTGACATCCTTACAAGAGAGACATGTATGCTCTTCATCGCAATCTTCTGCGCTTCCTTCCCCAACTGTAGGTGCTATTGTTGGCAGCGGAGAGCTACATCCAACCTTGGAGGAGATCCGAGTGAAAGTTGATAAAATTGTTGTATTAAATGACGTGCAGAAAGACCAACTTTTCAGTATAATAACTTCTTGCCATCGTGTATTTTCTACCAGAGTGGGAAAATTTAAACATTGCCCAAATATAGTGATTGATACTCAAGGACCTCCTCCAGTAGCTTATCTTCCCTATCCCCCAACTATTCAGGCAGCCAGCACGTTGCTGCGCATATTAAAAACATGCTGAACATGGGGGGTAATAGTTCCAGGTTTTAGTGAGCATTGTTGTCCGGTATTTTTAGTGCCAAAAAAGACAGACGGACTAGGATGGTGATACATTTTGTCCCTCTCAATAAATCTTACCCAAGGAGCAAATTCCCACTGCCACTCATTGATTCCCTCATAGGACGGTACGATAAATATCCATATTGATCGAATTTTGATCTTTGCGATGGCTATTGGCACGTGCCCCTCGACCCAAACTAAAGCTCAGGCTCGTTTTGGCCTTCGGAACGCCGGGACAAATTTTTGTCGTGCTATGACGCAGTGTGTCGAACCTATAAACCACCCAGGAGGCACTTCATATGTGGATGACCAAGAGAGTTGGCCAAAATGCAGAGTCGGACTGGGTAGGAAAGGGCGCCTGTGCCATTTATCGAAATAACCGGGGAGGGGCGCCATGCGTTTTACAGGAAACTTCAAGTGATCATGCCTCCAACTGTTAAGGGGTTTTGGGAAGTGCGCTAATCTCCCCAAGCAGAAGCAAAGTCCGGGGGTCGCGCTCAAGAAGCTTTACTTATTTTCATATTCTGTCGTCATTTCTGGCTTCGGATTGCATTCTTCAATACACATTTTATATTTCAAGTAATGCTATACTCTGTTCCACGGTATGCTTGCAGGAAACTCACTGTATGGCGCAACGTTTCGTTGTGCTATGAGTGCAAAAAGATGTCTCTTTCACACTTGTAGACTCTACACAGTCACTGTTAGCGTCTACAAGTAGGACATTTACTTAATTTTGCACTCGCCGTGGAAATAAACATGGCGTCATACAGTCAGTTTTCTGCAAACATAATGTGGAACAGACTATAGTTTTTGCAAATTTTGGAGTGGGTTGGGGAGAGGGGAGTGAGTTTAAAAAATGCATTAAAAACGTAAGTAAAGGGAGGGAGAAGGGAATGATTGTCTGAAAAAAAAAGGTTATCAGCGGACAGGGGATCCAAAACCATTCATTTTTTTTGGCGGGGAGGAGAAGAAAAATAGGCTATACCAAAGGGGCGCTGAAAGTATGGTAGCTTGAGGGCGCCTGTGCCATTGGCACAATGGCAATATGGCCAGTCCGAGCCTGCTAAGATGGTTGGAAAGACCATTTGGTAGGCCTGGAAGCTTGTTTGTCCATGATGGGCGAAGAAGGCTTAGCAGGAAACTTTCAGAAAACAGAGTTTTGCGTTTAAGGAACTATTGGTCCTAGGTTATTTGGTGACGGATGATGGTGTTAAAGCTAACCTAATCAAAGTAGTGATTTTGCAAACTTGGCCTGTGCCAAGAACTGTAAAAGAGGTACGTAAGTTCGTAGGCCCTGCGTCTTGGTTCAGGAAGTTTGTGCAGAGATTTGCTGAGCAGATCTCCGTATTGACAGATATACTCCATAATAGTAAACAAAAGCAACTCATGTGGGGTTTTAGAGAAGATGAGGTGTTTTATAACATTAACATGTTTTATTAGACGTGCCAATTCTATCCCACCCTGACCCAGCTAATCAATGGATTTTGTATGGAGACGAGAGCGGAACTGGCGTTGGGTGTTTGTCATGTCAGAAAGCATCAGACAGCGACTGTACTGTCACCTTATTTACGGCTTGCTGAAACCGTATTCGTTTCGCCCTTGTCATGTACTGTCACCATGGACACTGCGTCACGAAGAGTGTCAGCAGCTTAATCTTGTTATTCCTGTTCTGAACATGAGTGTTTAAGTTTAGTTTTTTAATGTAACCAAAGAAGGTAACAATTGCAGAAATCATTGGCAGGATAATGTGTCTATGGTGCAAATTTAGTTGTTAAAGCTTAACAAATAATTAAAAGTTTTTTAATGGCTCTTCACAGTTTCCGATTATACGGTACGTTTGAGGAACTAACTGTTGTAAGTTACCAATTATTTGTGTCCAAAAATATCATTTTTGTCATTATTTGCCAAAATTAAACTTGGTTATAATGGCCAAAAGTGAAAAAGGCTTGCGGCTGTCTGTATTTCAACATTCCTAGCAAGATTTAACGCAGTCCTAGATAATTAGGAATTGCATCCCATTGAGCCTTTATTACTATAATTTTGAGTTCCTTCATGACAGAAATCAATTTGGGGCGATTTAACGCTTAAGTCCCAATTAATTTTCGTGCCGTAAATTTTGAAAGTAAGGCGTTTTAACACTTTATACTGCTCATGAACAAATCCAAGGGTTTCTAGCGACAGTTGACATCAATCTAAGACCTCCTTGAACTTATACAATACACATTACATGCCTATATTTTCATGTGCTATAAAATTAACTAAACTAAAATGAATCGAGGTGAGGTT
>JAHWFP010113447.1:0-89846 GCA_023313725.1 Lithobius niger
GGGTGGCGAAATCGAACGAGTTCGATTTTGCTACCCCTCGATCTTTGGACTGTTCCCTTTCAAGCAGACGATCAATTATTTCGGGATAACCGGGTCTACTTCACGGATATCTATTACTTAAATGCATGCTCGTTCTGTTAAGTTTAAGGATTGCTAGATTGCAATATTAATGTGCAGCTTGCTATTTAAAGGTATCTTACTTGAAGCGCTACTTTAAATGCTTGTTTAAATGTCCAGCAGTTTACCGGAGGTTTGGAGTTTAAATACTTGTGAGATAATATAAATTCAGATATGAAAACTGTTCCTAACTGTCATCTACACAGAGAACATGATGGAGTCGTTAGAATTTAGAATTACTGTTAATTTATAGCATTACAGATATTGCAGCATTTTATACTACATTAAAGGAATCAGGGTCGTAGCGAAGGGTACTTGGTTGGGGGGGGGGACTCTTATTTTGCCAACTCATTTTATGATTTAGCCAACTGTTTTATAAAATGAGAGTAGTGCTTCCAGGAAAGTACTTTTGAGGGGCTTCGGCAAACTCAGTGAGGGGGTTTGGGGGAGTGCTGTAGGCTCCGCTAGTGGGGTCTGGAGCAGAGCCCCGGAAGCTGAAGCATTTTACGCTATTTTAGTGCCTGTTTCTGACCTCCAGTGAAAACAGAAGCAACAAATTGTAAAGCAAATTTTGGTAATTTTCTTTATTCATTCTTTGGGATGGTTGGTTTCTTAAAAATTTTATTGTGACCCATCATGTTTTTTTTAGGTATTTTTTTTCCAAATTAAATTAACCCGAGTTGAGTTTAAAATTATATAAACAGGCAAGCGATTGGGGGTTGGCATAATTGTACATTTGTTACCTTTAGGCTATAATGAATGATGATGACTCCTGTGTGCAAGCATGGGCAGCAGCGGAGGGGTCAGGGGAGGGGCGGATCCCTGCCTTGCCGGAGGCAGACAATTTTTTTTAAATGGTCTATCAAAAGGTGAAAAATAATGAAATCTTTTTCTCAGTTTTATCCCTAACAACTAGGCCTACAGGTATTATTGTAAACAAAATTTCACATTTTAAAACAAAAACATGCTTTTTTAAAAAATGGAGCGTCGAAAGATGAACGAAATGGCGAAACCTTTTACCATTGTCCAAAACAACTTGAGGTATTATTGGAGAAGAGCTTCCACATTTGAAATCAACATGCTCCAATTTAATATTGTTCCATTGATTCAGGGGATCTTAGGACCGTTCATCATTTATGGCCATGAGGGAGGGGGGGGGGGGAGATTCCCCCACTGTAAGGTCCAAAAATAACGTGACCCCCACCCCCCACCAAAAATGTTCCTCACACCCATCTTTTGTCGAAGTACGATGAATTTTGCTTGTATGCCCACATCCGTAACATAATCAGTACCTGAAATACAGAAGCAGCTAAGAAACCAGGTGCCAAGGCTTTTCTACAAAATTCTTTGTAAAACTTTTACTTGCAATAGTGGTACTAATAGTAATAGCTTTAACACTTTGTAAACACTCACAGCATGGGGGGTCTGGGGGGCAAACACCCCAAGAAGCTGAGCCGTTTTTAGAAATTTTGACTGCTCAAAGTGCCATTTTTTAGGTCCAAAAATAACTTTTTCTTCCAGTTGGTCAGTGTTTTTTTGACCCCCCCCCCATTTTGACAGGACCTAAAAAAATTATGACTGCCGCTTGAGAGGGTCTACAAACTTCATGATCCCCTCATTTCCTCCGGCCTCCCCCGGTGATAAATAATGACTGGTTCCTTAGGGTAATTTTCGCCCTCATTTCGTGAGTTTTGGGTCGCTGTTGTCCTTTAATATGGAATCTTATGAACTCTTATCGTCGAATTTTTGACCTTCGAAATTGTTTAAAATTGTTAATAAGTTTGATTGGAAAATGTACTTGTTTATGCATCAATACAAATTCAAATTTAGTGGCGATAGGTTAACAGAAAAAGGACAACAGAAAATCAAACAGCTAATTCAATTTTTCCCATTAGGTTTTTGATTTTGCCAACCATACTCAGTTTTCATGAAGTACGGCTTTAGTTCACGTTTCTGTTTTAACAAAACCAAGGCAGTGATGGGCTGGGAGACGAACTAGTAAATCAAATAGGCAACTTTGCATTAATTTTTTAGATGTTATTCCGACATCACAACTTCAGACGGCGATAACTTGGCAGAAGTCCCTAACAAGTTTTGTTTTATGCAGAGTTGTTGATGTTTCTGAAACGTTTTAAATCCTGGAAGTGATGTTGTGTTTTGGTATATTATTATGTCAGTAATTTTCTACCCTCCTAAAGTACCAGTTACGAGTTGCTTCACGCTGAAACCCCTTCTGAGCGGCACTGTCTAACACAAGTAGCCAACTCGGTTTTTAGTTTTGCCAACTGTGTACCATATTCACGAAGGTAATTGTTATCACGACTTCAAACTCGGTGGAGATACAGTCTTGCGCATGTTTTGTGTTTATTTTCTACATTATCTATGATACTTTTAAGTCATGGTGGTGACATAGCAAACAAAACAGCCAAGTAAATTTTCAATTTCGCCAACTACGCAAATTTAACGGAGCTTCTTTTTTCCCACTTGTTACGGCCATGCTATGAGCTCACAACTCTTACCAGTCTAGTGGATATGAGGAGAGCTGCAGGAAAGCAACCAGAAATGATCAGGGGCAACGTTTCAGGTAATTAAATAACAAAGAGCGCAAAACATGGAAAATATATGATATCAGACCACAACAACTGAAGACACAATGGAGCCTTATGTAATGCATCTTTCAGTCACATGCAGAATATATCGGAGACTGTAGATACATTTCCTCTGTTTGACTCCGGATCTCTATTTGACATGGGTCTCTATTACTGATTTCACACTAGTAAATTCGTCTCGCGCCGGGCGCGCGCTCACCATTTCACACTACTAAATTCGTCTCGCGCCAGCGCGCGCTGGCCGCTTATTTGCGAGCCAGCTTGGCCGCTCCAGCAAAGCGTGCTGGCGCGCGCCAGGGGATTATCCTTGCGTATTATCTGTCTACCTGAACAAAAGACCTTTCTTCCTCGTGCTGCTCCCCTTCTCAGTCCTATTGTTGTGGGATAAGGACTGCACGAGTCACCCTCCGCTAGATGCAGAAAACACGGCCGCTACGAACTTTTAAATGTGAAATCCGAAACGAGCTGCCCAGGGCTGGCTCTCATTCGGCACGCGCCGTAGCGCGCCCGGGCGCGAGACGAATTTAGTAGTGTGAAATCAGTATATCTGGCTCCAGGGTGTAACCTAATCTAAAGAAAAAAAGCCCAGGTCACTTTAAAGTTTGGCTCAGTAATGCTGGGTATTAAGCGTCTAATTAAAAAACTGTGTTCAATAAACTGAAGCAACAGTGCGCAAGGACATGCTATACTGTTGATTAGAATGTCGTCATTCACGTGTAGTAGAGTGCAACAGTCAATACAAACTTATTTGTAATGCTTTTATACTTTTTAGTGGTCGTTGGGGTCGTAGTGGTCGCTGGGGCTTGTTGTAACAAGAACATACCTCTCATTTTGTACATCTTGCGCATAGCTTTTGCAACATTTATGTGGGTTTAAATGAATGAAGCAAAAACATTTCATACGATGGGTGACAAAACAGGAAAATGGACGTGTTAGCAACATTTCCACACGTTGGAATTCATGTTGCTAACACTCATGTTGTTAATGCGAAACTGAGTCATACAGGAAAGATGACACAGAGGCCAGCACCGTTATTGAGCAAGCTCGATTATTGAGTTCTTTTTTTGCTGTGCACATGTGCAACTTGACAAGGTTAGCTTAACGTATGCTGACTACTAATTAATAGTTGCGGCTTTTACCTCGTATTTATATCATGACAACACGCCACCGATGGATGATCGAGCATATCATTACGTGGTCGGGGATGCGATTAGTATACAGCAAAACGCGCTCATAAAACTAACGAAAGCTGCCGGGCTATTACTACTGACAACACCGCATTAAAAAATAACATTTCGTAATACTGTGCTTCTTACCTGTTGTTTTAACTTTTTCGTTAACTATATCTTGAAATGTACGTTCAGTATGTAAGCGTGGCGTACAGGGCATGCTAGGGCTACTACCACTGCTTTGACACTGAGGTGGAGGAGGGGTCAATACAAATCGCTTTGATTTGCCAGCCGGAGGACGATGATATATTCTTTGTTCTTTGCCAACTGTTTCTTGTACTTGATCAGTGCAAAGGGGTACATGAGGTCTGCGACGCAATATGACACAGGCATGGCCCGTCATGGGAAGGGGCAAATCAGCCTCGGGAGAGTTTTTGAAGAATCGATTCGGAAGGCAGAAAGATTCCACTCCTGCTAAAGCCATTTCCTCCTCATGAAGAACCCCACCGACTACAAGGACACGGCCATCTAACAAACAGAAAGCGAGCAGTACGTTATCACTGTCCGTCCAACAGTATCTTCACTTCCACCACTTGCCAATGTACACCAGTTGATGTATACAGTTATTTGGGAATACGCCTGGTAAAATGAATGCTGTTTGAGCAGAGAGAAAACTGGCTGCCGAGTCACTCCCTTCACCGCTTTTGTAGACGGTGAAATCCACTGAATTTGCATTACAGGGAGATACTTGAAATAATACTAATAATAAATAATACTACTAATACCCTATAAATTCTTGCTAATACTAATACTACTAATACTACTAATTAATAATACTAATAATAATAAAAGTTTATTGCATGCCGTTGCTCGAAGTTTTGAAATAACTTATGTGAGCTGCAATGACAAGACATATTAACATGATAATAACTATAATACGAAAATTGTCATATACATATTACACATATTGATTTTTTTTTATCAAAATTACTGAATACATATAAATATTTATACAACTTCATTAGTTTAAAAAAAAATCATTGAAGATATATGTTAAACCTAAAAGTTTATCCTCAAATCTGTCATTTGTAATTATTATATTACTTCAATAATTTTAAAATCACGTTAGACGCGGTTACCAAAATTCGTGAATAGTGTTG
Source organism: Lithobius niger (assembly GCA_023313725.1). Taxonomy (NCBI): domain Eukaryota; kingdom Metazoa; phylum Arthropoda; class Chilopoda; order Lithobiomorpha; family Lithobiidae; genus Lithobius; species Lithobius niger. The sequence goes on from JAHWFP010113447.1 coordinate 5,056, forward strand.
CCGACGAGACGAGATTTGAGAATTAAGGTTCGTCTCGTCTCGACCTTTAATTTTAACTTCTTATGACTTCTCGTCTCGGTATCGACTATAACAAAATCTCGTCTCGACTCATTGTTGCTCTACTTTCTGAATTCTTCTCGATTTTTTTTTTCTGTTCCAGCCGAACGTCCGTTTTCCATGCTTCTTTATTGATTAGGTAGCAAAGAAACAAACTAACCTCAAAATCAGCTTTAAGTTTACTTTGGTTGAACTAGTGGAGTTCATGCGAAATGGCAAATAATCTTCGAAAAGTTGCCGCAAAATTCTACAGTGTTTTCTTCAGTTTGGTATTGATGACGATACTAATAGCTTTCTACTACGCCATTTTTAGGAATGATGGTAAAAAAAAAAATACAAGTGAAATCATTTGGAACATTATTAAAAATCTTAGGCAAAAAGTAATTCTTATTTCTTGTTCCATTATATATATAATTATACTTTATAAATTATGAATTATAAATATATGTAATATCAGGAGCGCATTATATACACGTCCTCTTATATTTATGCTACCCCTGGTAATATTAAAATTACATAATTTGAAACATAATTTTGCATTTGTTAATAAAATTGACAAATGCAAAATTATGAGTAAAATGCAATTTGGTTATCAAAAAGGAGGTTTGGGCACAACAGATGCACTGAGTAATATTAATGAAAATATAATAGGTGCCTTGAAGGATGGCAAGTATGTTGGTGCCATTATGATTATCCTCAAACAGAAACTAAATCAAAAGTATTGTTAAGCTCGAATTTGTCGTAAAATGAGCACTTATTACGGAAGAAATTACAATTTTTCGAATTTTTAGATATAACACTCAACTACCGTAAATTCGGAATCCTGAATAGCTAAGAAATTCTTACGAAGTGTACACCATGCTGCTGATAGTCAAGTGAACTAAAAAAAAAACAAAAAAAACACGGCAACTTAAAAAACATCATTGCTTCCTAGTTATTATTTATTCAATAAGCAAACGTTTAGCTATACTTGTTGAAAATGATATGTCTACGTTGTTATTACCTTCATCCAACTCCGACTGTTTATTTTCGTCGTCACATAACTATCTGTCTTTTCCTTCATCCTGCGAAGAAGGAAAACTAGAAAACTTATGGTTAGAACTAGGGCGGAATCTGATAGCCTTCGATACTTTGTTGACTGAAATATGGTATACAAGAACGCATAGTGGTGTTCACCTGGCACGTCACATGAAATCAAAACTAAAACCACAATTGGGGTTATACGCTGCTGTCTCAACGAGACTTGTCAGCAAAACTAATGTTAGGTTCTTGAGTGACAAGATGAGACTAGCCCGAGCCCACCATGGTTAATATCGAGAAGATAGAGAGAATGAAGAAAGTCTTGTCTTGTTTAAAAAGCTACCAGTTGGCCTTGGTCTGAGAAACAAAACTTCTTCCTCGTTTTGAGGTCGTTAAAACGCTACTATTGCGAATTTACACATGACTGGACTAATCGCAGAATAAGTGATATTTTTCGTCCATAGTTATAATGTAAAAACCAACACAGAGCAATTTTTAACATGTATACATTTTCCGCAAAATTAGAAACGGTCACTCGTTCGACAACGGTCACTCATGGCGACTCACAACGAATGGAGGAACATGGGCTAGAATTATCGGGCAGACTCCTCCCTTATGCTGCTTCTTGTAAAGGTTAGTCTTTGTTATCTTCAAAAACAAGGTCAAGTGGAACAATAGTACATACGAAGGTTGGTCATTCCCCAGCTCATTAAGTCGTTTTCCCGCTTATATTTTCGTGAGACGTCACTGGCTCCGGTCTGGTTTGACTTGTGCGCATGCGTGTAAGCTGCAGAGATGTATTGTGACGTCAGTGGAGACAGCAAAATCAACAGCCAGTGGAAAAGCAATATGCAAAGAGCTCGGAATAGAACCCCCCCACCCCTTGGTCAAAAACATCCATCTTTTAAAATAAAAACGCTGACGTACCCGTTTGTGGTGCAACCTTGTTGTATCAACCAATGTGTATGATGGACTCAAGTTGAGACAACAGCAAAGTGAATCACGTACTGGAAGAACCTTGCAGCTTACCTACATAGACTCCATGGGTATGATGACGCGCTGTGGTCAAAGAGGCATGTTGCATCCACGAGTCTTGATTCTCTGGCAGGTAGTCGATAGCAGATACACTCAACAGCCGGGTGTTAGTGTCCGTACCTTCCTTGGCTGCCCCACCCACAAGTAACAGCCCTCCGGGTACCGAAACCAGGGAAGGAAATACCCTTGGAAAACGAAGGCTAGCAATACCTTGTGTCCAGCTGTAACATAAAAGCAAGACATTCAGACGCTCAAGGTTACGAATTGTGGGCCTCTGTGAAGCTTTTTAAAATCTTTTGTAAATAAACGAAACCAAGGGTTGGGTATAGGTATATGGCTAGAACCTCATGCTATAAGGGAGATACATGGCCAGTAAACTATCCCGTCCGACCTACAACGATTTTGGAGGGGTACACAATATGGCCGCTACGAGTGGCTCGTTTCTTCGAGGTCTGTTCGGCATTTGGCAAATAGTAGCAATTGACTAAACAGCTGACAATTTTAATTTTTCATAGATTTGCGTAACAAATTTCTATTAGCTTTAAAATGATTTTAAAATGATTTTTAAAAGTTACCATTCAGCTGCAGAAGCTATGTCTCTGAGCTTGGAATAAATAGGGACACGTTCGTGTATGACGAAAGTGTTTCAAGAGAAGGAACGTTGACACTCTTTGAACTGCAACTATCGTCTTTGACTGACAGAAAGCGGCAACAGGACAAATCAATCGAATCAGTGACGTTTTCGGTAGCCATATTGTTCAATCTAGTTGCGCATGCTATTTTTCACCCAAGATCCGGCCAGTACTGTAGTAGGAGCCCTGGGAGAGAATTGCTATTTCGGCCAGTCGCACCTGGAGGGTTTCAGGGGTTCCACTTGTGATTTTCTAAATAATCCAATATCACTCCGTAATCTACGACAAAATTAGTTTGCTTATGTGGTCTAGTTGGTCTTCATAGGTACATACATAAAGATTGCTTAGCTAATATTCGCTAAAATGAACTGTATGCCTAATTATTACTAAAATATAGGCTTAATCACACAAAGGTCTAAAATTAGGAACCTTCTACTATTGGGTCGGTTCACTCAATGCAACGTGCCAGAACTACATGTACAGGGTGGTCATAAAGTCTTTACCTGATTACAAAAATTTAATAAACACAAACTATGCTACGTACAAACATACGGTTTTCTGTAAAACTAAGCTCTACTCATAAAATTTTTTCCCACTAGGTTAGTAGATGCCAACATGTACTCCGTGTATGCCCAGGAGCACATCAAGGCAATATTCAATTTTTCTCCATGTACTGGCATACATCATGGCATCTACTGTCGCTATAGCAGCTGTTATCCTGTCTTTAAATTAGCATTGCAGCATCTAGGCCTATCGAATCCTCTGTCGCAGGAAGCAAAGGAATGCACAAAGCAAACTTTTAAACGCTGCACACAAGCCACCTGACTCCTTAATTATTGAGTAAAAATTTGGTACGCCCGTGTGCACCTGAAAACAAGCTATAAAGCTATAGCTATAAAGCTATATTACTGTCACTAGATGGCGCCAGGGTTCAGTGGCACCATCTAGTGGCACTATTATCGTTAAGCTTTATAGCTTGTCGCCAGGTGCACGAGGTCGTACCAAATTTTTACTCAATAATTAAGGAGTCACGTGGCTTCTTTGTAGCGTTTAATAGTTTTGCTTTGTGCTTGATAGGCTTGATGAAAGAACTTGATAGGCCTAGATGCTGCAATGCTAATTTGGTGGCAACCGGCCTTTAAGTGCTTTAATTAGTTAGCAATGGGTGTTTTGTACACTGCGTGCATACCCCAACAAAAAAAGTCAAGGGGGTAATATTCGGGGATCTGGCTAGCCATGCTGTCGGACCATCCCAGCCAATCCAGCGGTGCGACCAGGGGAAGTTGTCATATAGGAATCCGAAAACACATAATCCCCAGTATGGCAGCGCACCGTCTTGGTGAAACAACCAATGGCTGACATTGTTGCAACTGTAGTGCAACAATGAGCTCCAGCACAACACGTCTTTCTTGACTGTAGGTTCCATAAATTGCTGATCTTTTTTTTTTGTTAAACCACAGCACTCAGTGAGATTTCTTCTGTAACGGCGCCATTTTTGGTTTCTTGGTGATTGCAGCGCCACCCTGCCCTAGTGGCGATTGTAGCACCAACCGAACCTACTGAAAAAAAAACTTTTGAGTTGAGCTTCGTTTTGCAGAAAACCGCATGTTTGTACCTAGCATGCATGTTTCCTTAATAGATTTTTGTAACCAGGTAAAGACTTTATGCGGGTGTATTTCCGATCGCAAAGTATACACTGGCGAGATTATCCAGGATGCCACAGTTAGTGACGTCGTTGCTTTCATGGTTGTTTCCAGGTCGTTGCTTACAATTATATATACATTCTTTCAAACCAAAACAATGGCATACTTACACGATGCCTGCTAGTGCCGGTGCTGGCCGTCTGTTGGCACGATACATAAAACGTTGCATATATTCAGTCACATTGCTGATTAGATTAAGGTAGCTTAACGGAGGGTTGCCACCGAATGAAAGTCTGCAGCATTTAGTACCATCTAGCACTGACTAGGGCTATCTAGCGTTTGCTTGCAGGAAGCAAAGGAATGCACAAAGACATTTCTTTTAAAGACACAAACAAGTCACGTGTGTCTACATCATTAAGAAAGAAATTGGTACATCCTCGCGCACCTGAGTGCAAGCTGTAACAGTTAAAGTATCACTGTCACTAGATGGCGCCACGGTAGAATATAAGGAATCTACCGTAGTACCATCTAGTCACAGTGATATCCTCATGTGCACGAGGATGTACGTTTTCACTCAATAATAAAGAGGCACATGGCTTGTTTGTGTCGTTAAACGACATCTCTTTGTGCATTCCTTTACTTCCTGCAAAATAGCACCAAATACTGCAGACTTTCATTCGGTGGCAACCCGCCTTTAAAGGCAGTTACCATCAAATGAAAGTCTGTAGCATCCAGCACCATAAAGTTCTGTCTAGCTCTTGCTAGCAGCAAAGAAAGGACTGCACACAGAAAATTTCTATAGAGCAGTGACAATTGCCGCCATATTGGCACCAGTATGGGTTTTGGAGGGCATAACTACAAGGTGCACTACATAAAAATGGAGGGAAAAACAACGGAAGTGCGGATTTCTTAGGCTTAAAATAACGTTGTTTTCTCCAACAACAAAAATCGCGCGTTTTAGGTCTAAGAAATCACTCTTCACAGTATCGGCTTCAGTATGATGCCCTTCTGTTTCACTCTGAAGTGCCCCTTGCAGCTAACCCACTGAGGCTCCAGCATAGAGTTATATACAATAATACTGCGTCGTGTCACTGCTCTATAAACGCAGTGAACAAGCCTCAAGTGCCTCCTTAATAATTGAGTGAAAATTTGGTACGGCCTCATGCACCTAGGAGCAATCTGCAAAGCTTAACAATGTTGCTGCCACTAGATGGCACCACGGTAGATTCTTTTTATTGGAATCTACTTGGTTTCAGCTACTGGACGTCGTTAACCTCTACAGCTTGCTTCCAGGTAAAATAAGATTTAAATCGCTGTAAATAATTTTCGCTGATGGCGTAATTCCAATTTACCTTGTTCCACGTTCACGAGGTCGTACCAAAACTATTCACTTAATAATTGAGGAGGCATGGAGCTTGTTTGTTGTGTTAAAAGATATTTCTTTGTGTGTGTTTCTTTGCTAGCTGCGATTAAGTGCTAGGGAAAACTAGATAGCGGTTAGATGGTGTTAGATGCTGCAAACGTTCGTGTGGTGGCTATCCACCTTCTATGCACTGTAAAACAATTTAAACGTTTGGAGTGGTTCCGCCTACATTTGATGATGAAAAGTGTTCATTCGTGTTTAGTTCAGCTTTGAGTGGATTCATCCAACTCGTCCGCCAAAATGGATAGCCCATCAAATGCAAGAAATCAGAAAAAATGGCGCAAATAGCAGGCAGTGACGTCAGACACGTTTGAGTTTAGCCTGTGCATCTCACGATCTTGCTCAGTTTCTCACTTGGCTGCGTTGTATTGCGTGGATCGACCCTACCAGAGCAGCATATAATGCAAGGTTCCTGATTCTAACCAAAGATTAGGCCGCTAAAAGTTAATAAAGTGGTTCTGGGAACGGACTCATGGGATTTTTCTTAGCGCATGAAACGTTTTTTATAACACTGTCCATAAAAAAAATTTCCGAATCACACATCAGCACTTTCACTAATAGTCCAGGGCTGAGTGGTCTGAAATTTAGGTTCCGCGCAAGTTTCGTGGTAGAAACATCCCACTTATGGCTAGGTGTTAGTATGATCACAGGCATTCAAAAAATCTTTGGAGTCAATCACACTTTTTTAGCAGGGGGGGGGGGGGGAAATTATGTACCGTTCCTTAAAATAGAACTTTACTTTACTTTACTTTACTTTATTAACAAAATGCGTTGCAGCGCCGTACAGGCTGCGCAACAAAAACTACAAAAATATACATACATACAGTAAATAAGTAGGCAAGTTTAAGAAAAATATAACAATTGTATTCTTAGGGAGCTGCAGAGCAAAGCAGCTCCCCATCCACAATAACAAGAGAAAATAGGATTTAAGATATATAGTTTTGTATTTTTTTTTTTTTTTTTAAAGTGCAATTTCACATGCTGTGCCCAAACACTGATTAATAAATGTTTTAAATTTGTCAATAGGCGACAATAAATATTTCTTAAACATTTCCTAATTTATCAGCTGGAGAAAAAAAAAAAAAGTTCATTTCAAGTATATATACATGGCAGGAATGCAAGAACTTTACCAATGGGTAAATTGCCAAAGTGTGCAGTCAGCAACATGTTTATCAAGTCTATTTTTAAACACGTTTGAGGTTGGGGCCTCCACCACATGAGCTGGTAAATCATTTCACTTTTCAATTACTCGATATGAGAAGAAACCCTTAGTTTGGCTCTTTGAGACATGGGGTCGCTGGTTTTTGTACCGATGTCCCCTGGTGGCAGAATATATCGATAGTGTGAAATTTTGTATGGTATAGCATCCGCCATAGTTACACTTGAGAATTTTGAATAGAGTAATTAAGTTGCCACGAGAAAGCCTCCACCAAATGGAATGCAAGTTAAGTTTTTGTAGTCTGTGAGTGTAAGAGAAAAACTTGAGCCCTTCAACGTTTTTTGTCACTCTTCTCTGGACCTTTTCCAGAGCAGAGCAATGCTTAATTAAGTAGGGAAACCACGGTTCAGAAGCATATTCAAGCACCGGTCGTACTAAGGAGGTAAATAATTTAAGGTAAATTTCAGGGCTGCGGGAGATGATAGTACGGTTAATTTGGAAAACAAGGCAAGTAGCTTTATGAACGATGGCGTTAATGTGCTTGTCAAATTTTAGGTCATTACAAATTCTCACACCCAAATCAACAATTTCTTCTAGTTGTGGTAAGGGGTCCACACCCCAAAAATATGTTGCACGTGTATTTTTTTTTCCAAAGTGTAAAATCCCAGTTTTAGTTGGATGTACTGGAAGGCGCCAATTTATAGACCAAAAGTAGAGTGAATTAATTTGTTGTTGAAAATGGACCTGGTCACAAACACTTGTCACAACATGCTTCATTTTTGTGTCATCAGCGAATTTAGACAGAGTATCAGTGAAGTGTTTGCCAAAATTATTAAAAAAAATTTTAAAGAGTACCGGCCCAAGAACGGATCCCTGTATAACGCCACTAGGTACGGAGGCAGGAGTAGAAAATGATCCAAGAATGAGGACTTGTTGGGTTCTGTTTGTTAGCCATTCCTTGATCCAATCCTTAATTGGACCCGCTATGCCAAACATATTAAAGGAGTGCAATAAAAGGTCATGATTAACTTTATCGAATGCTTTCATACAGTCAAGGTAAATGGCATCGACCGGAGTATTATTATCAAGATTTACAAAAACGTTGTTATAGAAATCCAATAAATTTGTAGTGGTTGAAAAATTTGTGCGGAAGCCGTGCTGATTTGGACTAATAAGGTGTTTGATATCAAGGAATTTGATTATATGATTAGCCAGCACTATTTCAAAGATTTTACCCAAGTGACAAGTGATGCTTATCGGCCTATAGTTTGATGGTTCTGAACGTAACCCTTTTTTAAAGATTGGGGTAATATAGGCCTTACGCCAGATTTCTGGTACATATCCAGATTTGAGCATATCGTTGAAAATAGGTACAAGAAGGGGAATTAAATAGTGTTTACCTGCGATTAGTACGTCGGCTGGAATACCATCAGGTCCTGCAGAAGCGTGCGTACCACTAAGTTGTACCACTAACTAAGTACCAAAATCAAAAATCAGTGAACCCCCCATCAAGTTTGGTATCAAATGAAAGGTATTGGTCCACAAATTATTAATAAAGTACAAAATTTGACCTTCGACTTCATTTGACTCAAATAAAAGTCAAAAAGGTAAAAAATTGCAAATTGTTCCACGAATTTAACTAAATTAATACATTTTTATGGTATCTTGCCATGTTTGGTATCAAACGACTGGTGTCGGTCCGCAGACCAGTAATTAATTATAATATTTGACCTTTGACCCCTTTTGACCTTAATACAGGTAAATAGAAAGTCAAAATTTTTAAATGCCAAATTTAACAGAACTAGTGAATATTTACTATGCTATCTTTACAGTATCAAATGAAAGTTGTTGACCTGCGGATCATTATAAACTGACCCTTGACTTCATTTGACCCAATTTAATAACGACTTTTAAACAAGCACAAGGAATAACGTATCATGTTACAGGTAATGACAAAACAGTAATATCTTTCGATGTTGGCTTCTATATACCAGCAAAGCAATTGTAGATGCATAGATGCGATTTATAAGATGTTCTATTACGACCAGGAGAGCTATAATCGTAACGGCAGCTCTTCGACCAATACGATCCTATATTGAAAACATTGGTATTGACAACAGTTTGGTAGAGGCAGAATTATATAGCAACCAGACAGTACAAAAATACTCAGAAAAGCTGTCCAAGCTCATCTAACCGTATTAGAGGTTCTCTCTAAATGTTGTATTTCATGCATTTTCAAAAAAAAAAAAAATCCTCCTATCAAAGCATGCGTTGAAGATAAAGCTATTCGTTTAAATAAGGTATGTGAGAAAAAAGATGTGAAAAACATTCAACTTATTCACAAAGAAGTGTCCAATATTTTAAAGACCGAATATGTGATTAAAGCTTATGTGATTAAAGAATTCGAAGCAGCTAAAGCTATTCTCAGTTGCGCTTTTGCAATACATGCAGATGGTGATTGATCTTTGGGATTTTACTAGAAGTGTGAGAACTGGAACTGGGATTTGCACCTTACTTCACTTTACAAACTGACAAAGTATTACTTTGCCCATGACAAGCGAAACTAAGCAAGAACCCTTGCAATTTATTTAGCTGAGATGAATGATTTAGGGGAAAATGTTCCAGAGATACTTGCTGAACTTGAAAAAGGTAATTTGAAAATGAACAAGACCATAGTGGTGTTTTGTAGTATTGGTGGCGAACACGCATTGACCACATCAACCGAAGCACGAAAATGTCTGGAGGCATTCGTGGTTTAACCTATCATCCCAATGCATGTGCAAGATTCTTTCTTATATCACCTGAAATGACAAGATTGGACAGTTAAGCACAGGACATGGCTGATGTAAATACAACAAGAAATCTAAAGCATCACGAGTTGAACCCAGCAACTTTACAAAACAATCAATGACTGTATACTGAAGCTTCATAACCATTTGAACGAGTTATTAAATCCGTTTGAAGACAACACAGGACAGCTACTCAACCTTGATACAACGACAGTAATGAATGAGGGCATCAAAGTCGATGTATATATCTATTTCATTCATATCTATTTCGAGGAGTTATTAAATCTTTTTGAAGACGACACAGGACAGATGTTCAACCTTGTTACAAAGACATTAATGACTGAGGACATCAAAGTCGATGTACATATCTATTTCATTCATATCTATTTCGAGGAGTTATTAAATCTTTTTGAAGACAACACAGGACAGCTACTCAACCTTGATATAATGACAGAAATGACTGAGGGCATCAAAGTCGATGTACATATCTATTTCATTCATATCTATTTCGAGGAGTTAGTAAATCTTTTTGAAGACGACACAGGACAGATGTTCAATCTTGTTACAAAGACATTAATGACTGAGGACATCAAAGTCGTTGTACTTACAATAAATTAAGTAGGACAAAAACTGAACGCACAGTTCCTCGACGAAAGAGTCCATCAGACTTTCTCTTGTTGCAATCTTCAAGGACTTCGATACATCATATCGGTCAAAAGCAACATGAATTTCATGGTACGTTCCATACTTTCGATCAATGGCAACCATAAATGAAATGCAAAGTTGGGCACATGTCAGAACATAAGGTTCGTTACGGAAGAACTTTAAATCTGTCATTGCAACGTTATAAGTTTTTTTGTCTTAGGACTTTACTGATAGATGCACTTATTTCTTTTGGCTTTTCTTCAAGAATTCTCGAAAGTGTGCTCCTGTTTGAGCAATGCTGTATCGAGCCATTTATGGCAAAAAGCGATCTTGGGATCAAAGAAAATTCGTAGGAGCCAATTGATAGCTTTAGATCTATTCATGGACTGGTTTGAATGTTGGTTGTGGCACAACCAACATTAAAACCAGTAGTGTGTTATTTTTTTCAATTCCACTGTCGAATCTTTTAATTTCACTTCAACTTTCTTTGAAGTTCTTTGAAGTTTTTTTGAAGTAATGTTAAACATTTTAACCAATATGTTCACCGAAATCTGATGTACTATTTCGTTCGAGGAACTGTGCGTTCAGTTTTTGTTTTACTAAATTTCTTCTAAGTCCAACGACTTTAATGTCCTCAGTCATTAATGTCTTTGTAGCAATGTCGAGCGTCTGTTCTGTCGTCGTCTTCAAACGGATTTAATAACGCCTGGAAATAGATATGAATCTTCAGTGTGCTGTCATTGATTGTTTGTAAAGTTGCTAAGGTTTAACTCGTGATGCTTTAGATTAATTGACGTATTTACAATAGCCATATCCTGTGCATCACTGGCCAACATTGTCATTTCAGATGCTACAAGAAAAAATTGTACACGTGCACTGGGATTAACGGTATACAACGAATACCTCCAGACACTTCTGTGCTTCAGTTGATGTGGTCAATGCGTGTTCGCCACCAATACTACGAAACAACACTATGGTCTTGTTCACTTTCCAATTGCCTTTTTCAAATTCAGCAAGTATCTCTGGAGCATTTTCCCCCAAATTATTTATCTCAGCTAAATAAATTGCAAGGGTTCTTGCGTAGTTTCACTTGTCATGGGCAAAGAAATACTTTGTCAGTTCGTTAAGTGAAGAAAGGTGCAAATCCCAGTTCCAGTTCTGACACTTCTAGTAAAATCCCAAAGATCAATCACCATCTGCATTTATTCCAAAAGCGCAACTGAGATTGGCTTAGTGGCATCAGCTGCTTCGAATTCTTTAATCACATAAGCTTTAATCACATATTCGGTCTTCAACGCATGCTTTGATAGGAGGATGTTTTATTTTTTTTTTTTTTAAATGCATGAAATACAACATGTAGAGTGAACCTCCAATATGATTAGATGAGCTTGGACAGCTCTTCTGACGTGTTTTCCTTGCAATATTTTTTTACTGTCTGGTTGCTATATAATTCTACCTCTACCAAACTGTTGTCAAAACCAATGTTTTCAATATAGGATCCTATTGCTCGAAGAGCTGCCGTTATGATTATAGCTTTCCTGGTCGTAATAGAACATCTTACAAATCGCATCTATGCATCTACAATTGCTTTGCTGGTATATATAAGCCAACATCGAGAGATATTACTGTTTTGCCATTACCTATAACATGATACGTTATTCCTTGTGCTTGTTTAAAAGTCGTTATTAAATTGGGTCAAATGAGGTCAAAGGTCGATTTATAATGATTCGCAGGTCAACAACTTTCATTTGATACTGTACAAGATAGCATAGTAAATATTCACTAGTTCTGTTAAACTTGGCACAAAAACTTAAAATTTGACCTTCTATTTACCTGTATTAAGGTCAAAAGGGGTCAAAGGTCAAATATTATAATTAATTACTGGTCTGCTGACCGACACCAGCCGTTTGATACCAAACATGACAAGATACCATAAAAACTTAATAATTTAGTGAAATTCGTGGAACAATTTGCAATTTTTGACCTTTTTAACTTTTATTTGGGTCAAATTAGGTCGAAGGTCAAATTTTGTACTTTATTAATAATCTGTGGACCCACACCTTTCATTTGATACCAAACATGAAGGGGGTTCACTAATTTTGGTATTTAGTCCTATTTTAAGAAAGGGTACATAATCCTCCCCGCCCTCTTCCCCACCTGCTAAAAATGCGGCATTGACACCAAAGATTTTTTGAAAGCCTGTGACCATACTAACACTTTACCATAGGTGGCATGTTCCTCCCACGAAAATGACACGGGATGCCACTCGGTCCTGGACTAGAACAATTTTCTGGAGCTGATGACCACATCGCCTCTCTGCTCCATTCACATGATAGCCTCGAAACAAATCTCAGAGTCGTTCAGAGGCATGTCGCAACTAAAAAATTGCATATAAAGAATGACTTTTATCAAATGTATAACATTTGTATGCTCAACCTGGCATTCAAACATAGATATTGTACTCTACAACAAAACGTAGTCTACTGAATTCGTCTTGTTTGGTAAAAAAAAAGAAAAGCCATCGCCAACATCTGAGAAATCACGAATAAACATTAAAAAAAAAACACCACCCGCTCGCATCAATTTTTCTTAGTACCACACTAGAACCATTTAATTAATTTTTAGTGGCCTTAAAAACAGTTTCTTCCAAACAAATATCGTCCCTTCTTTGGGTCTAACTACATTTGACGCTCAACTAGTACAACGCCAACATACGATCGTGGGAAAAAATACTTCAGATGTTAACCTTACAATTTATCCAACTTTTGCTAAAAATTCATAGTTGGTAACTAAATTGTACATAAAATAAACTGCTACCAAATGACTAGTTCACATTGAGCTTGGAACCCTGCAATCATTTATTGCACTCTCGAATATCCTCTGTCTTAATGGTTTTTCTATATAATTTTATCTACCGAAAAAGCATTAAAGGGCAATTACATCCATTTTGACATGCATGCTTTACTTTTGGATCACTTACACAATAACTAAACACAAGAACTGCGGTAAGAATATGATACATACGTCCGATACAACAATTTAATTATTGCATCACCAAAACACGACATGGAGACCGCCATTGTTTTGCTGGAATGCGCAGAAATCAATGCCGACAGATGTCACTCTTCGATTTCGACTCACAGCCGATTGAGATAGCTCTATTGGCTGTGAGAGCTCAAGCATCCGACGGCCATAGCTGGCCGACAGTTTTAGTGGCCAGCTAAGGCCATTAGACGCTCAAGCTCTCACAGCCAATAGAGCTATTTCAATCGGCTACGAGTCGAAATCGAAGAGTCACATTATTCGGCATTGATTTCTGCGCGTTCCAGCAAAACAATGGCGGTCTCCATGTCGTGTTTTGGTGATGCAATAATTAAATTGTTGTATCGGACGTATGTAACGTATTCTTACCGCAATTCTTGTGTGTAGTTATTGTGTAAATGATCCAAAAGTAAAGCATGCATGTCAAAATGGATGTAATTGCCCTTTAAAAAATGGGAAGAGAGCACGGGGCCCTTGGTAACAGACTTTCCTCAGTATTTATTATGAGGAGTACGGAAGATAAATTTAGTTACAGCAGTTCCTTTACCAACCCCCCTCCCACTTGACAAAATTCTGAATCCACACAAGGAAAGTGTCCAACCTGTCCGTTTCCATGTCATAGCATTCCAATTTGTCAGTTGGCACGGCTTTCTTGAGTAGAACACTCTTTTCCATTCCTCCGCACACCCAAACCTTCTCTTGGTGGACAGCAGTCCCCATGCCCATGCGGGGTTGCAAAAGAGATGCTCGGGGTCTCCATCTTCCTTGACTGTGATTCAAGGCCTCCAATGACCTGAGCAAACGTTCTCCCCAAGTCTTTCCACCCAGCGCCAATAGTATTTCACCGACTGCCACGACACTGTGGTAAAGCCTAGCAGCCAGCATCGGACAGAGACCTTGCCAAGTCCCTCGCACGATATCTAAGCGCCAAACACCTCTTGATGGGGAAGGAGGAAGCTGAAAAGTTTCACATCCACCTGAAGAGTATGCAGAGAAAGTAATAGTTTAACAGAATGGAATAATGTCAGAATCCCAAACCCAGCAGAGAACGCTGCTTCTGTCTCAGCTGGCCTTCCTCACCCCTTGTTTTTTTTTTTTTTAGGTGAAGTAAAATATAAACGAGTAGAGGTTTTCATCTTCTTATTTTCAGAACCAGCTCCAGGAAAAAATATGAATTAACAAATCATGAAATCAGCACTACGTACATCGTAACTTGTCCTTTCGTCATTTGTGTGAAAACTATTTAATTTTATAGCATCTGTGACTCTGTAAAAAGGAATAATTAACGAAACATTATAAAAATGAGTGGTAGCATCTCTGATGGAATGTGTGAAATGAATGAAAAAGATCGAACCATTGGCCGTTGTGGGCGACCATCAACTGCGACACTTACTTTTCAAACATTTTGGTAAATATTGTCTAGCGAGATGGCTTCATCTTTTCAGGTCGACATTTTGTCCTGGAGCTGGTTTACAGAAAGAGGACGAAATCACTAGAAACAATTTTTTTAGGGCAATTACATTGTTTTTAACTTTCATGTGTTACCGTTGGGATATTGGAAACAAAAAGAGTGGTGGAAACAACGTTACATTCACTCGGTACAGTTTCATTACTGCATTATCTCAAGACGCGTTCGGCCCTTCCCTAAACTCACTGGAAACCTCGCTGCAGTCAGCACAGCTCACCAAAGTAGCTCTTAAATGCACGATTGATTTTGTGGTCCCTCAGCATGACATCATCGGTGAAGCATCGGATTCAGCAATTCTTTGAGATGGTGTTTCCGCTGAATCTACCAAACCAATTCAAGATGGGGAAACCTGCCGTTTTTCTTCGCTAAGATTATTTATGTAAACATAATTAACAAACGGCGTGGATCGTGGTCACACACACAACCCCCAGAAAGGTAAAAGAAGGTTAACAAGTCACTCGACTGTAAGTAGTAAACGTATTTATTGGCCCGTCTTTAACTTAAAACTGCTCAGCAATGCTCTTGACAATGTACCTACAGTGGTAAGCAAAGAGCATACGTTCTGAAAACACTTGTTTCGTGAACTGGCCATTGTTTTGTTAGTGGAAGCAGCCGGTTTTGGTGTACTTGGTTACAGAGCTGGTAGACGAGTTTAGGAAAGTACTCTTTAATAGGTGTAATTTTACCCTGGAATGTGCCAAAATTATTGCGGAGAGATGGAACTGCTAATTTTAACTCGGAGCCAGCTAAGTGGTGGCGTCTGCCAGAAGCATGAACGTCGAGAACAAGGAAACATCGAGAGCAAGAATTTTACATGGTAGTTGAACCTTTAATGGCATCTAAAGGTTCAAATCCCAAGTGCTTATGGTGCATTCATGGAGAAAAGACAATGCCTATGTGGACGCCCATGCCATTTAGACAGATTATAGCAAGCTGCCTGCCCAAGTGATAGCCGTTGTGTCCATGGCTGGCGAGATCTTAATCACGTTTTAAGTTTACAACTGCTTGCTGTGGAAGCCGAGAGAGAAACGCGATGTTGTAGACGTCAATACACGACAGTATCCAAGTAGGGTAATGTGGCACAAGCCACACACTGTAAAAGCATGAGAAGCTTTGCATTTGTTGCATTAGAACGAACATGTACCAATTATTAAGTATGTGCAGGCTTTTGCTTAAACAAAAGCAGTGAAGTAGAGTGTCATAAGCACCAGTCCATGGTCGGTAGTTATCGTATCCCAGAATGTAACTGGACAGAGCAGCTCCCCTCATCCCGTTAAGTGGTGCGCATATTTTTCTGTACCCTACAGAATTTTGAGAACAATCACGGAATGAAGGAGTTGCTTGTGCCTGCCTGCGCCAGCTTTCCATAAAAACAAACAAGCGGACGCCGGCAAAGGGCAAAAATTCCTTCCAGAAGTCACACCATGCTTTTCTTTGGGTGCTGCGTGTGTTCCATAAACCAACCCTCAAGCACAGGGCCACACAGTGCCCCCCCCCCTCCACATTGTTGTGAAAATATTTACAGTTGGTTAACCAGAAAAAAATTATTTTTTCTCTTTATTTGCTAGTAGTCCTGCAACGATTCCCTTAAGAAGCGCAAACAATGATGTTGCAAAATTAGAAGATTACATCTAGCTATGGTAAAACAGACCATGACCACTTTGTAGAATCCGAGAGTTCAGTTAAACTACGAAAACAGAGAAATTGTTGAAGTAAAGCCCTTTTCAACTACTAAGGTTATTTCGGGAAAAAGAGGGAAAATTTTGCTTTGAAATACCTAGGATCTTTTGCATGCCACAATTGGCATGAGAAGATTTAACTATGAAAAGATTTAAGTAACATATTTAATGAACTATGGAGATGAATAACGAGTTAAAATATAGAACATAGGAGTGCTCCTTACCAGTCATTACGACCGAGTCTCCAACAGAAACGGCTGCAGCGAAGAAACAACTGGATGGCAGGCATCCCATAAGACGCCATACGTGAAGAACGGGGTCATACCGAAGCAGAGCCCGACCTAAACAATCAACAAGACTGTGTTACGTGGTGAATATACATATTTCTTTATCACTGTGATGTTGTTTAGTGTATACAAGCAATTAGGGTGGCAAGAGTGTCCATGTTAATATTTCCCTTTGTTTCCTCTGTCATTCTTGGTTGCGATCCCCCAAGTGGCCAATTTTTTAAAGAGGGATCGTAATTATTTTCATGGATAACCTATGTTAAAATTACGCTATGCAGGATTCTACTTAATAAAGTTGCAACTAGCAAAGAAAAACTTTAACAGAAATATGGATGCAAACCTGTTTCCCATACCTGTTGGACTTAAATGGCAGATTGTCTGAATGGGAATTGAACCGTCGACCTTTGCCACCAAAGGCCGAAGCCCTAACGCTTAACCGTACTGGCCAAATATTAAACAATAATTTAAATGGCAGAACTTGCTGTATGAAAATTGATGAAATGTACAGTGAATGCAAGAATGTTGTGTTTTAGGATTTATTCTCTTCTTAATTTACATCATTGATACAAAGGAACGAAAAGATATGAAATAAAAGATATATGAATCCTCTTTTTGCAGAGGACATTTTAATCATAGTAACTGAAAATAACACGGAAGGCAAATTAAAAAAAATCTGAACGGATTTGAACAATGTTAATCAATGGTGAATTGAAAACGATTTATACACAAGTGAAGACAAAACTAAAATAATGTTAATAAACTACAAAGAAAAAAGAACTAGACTAACAAAATATTGGTTCTGGGAAAGTAAGTGCAAACTTACGAATTGCGCCAATCTTTGTCTAGAATTAAGATTAACAGGCTCAGTATAACATTTAGGTTTAGAAATAGCTAACAAAACAAATGAAAATTCTACAGCATACAGAAAATTAAAATTAAATAAAGACAAGCTATACTTAAATTGCAATACGTAAAAAATATTCTGAATGTACGGCATAAATATGTACGGCATAAATATGTGTGGTTTCCCAAATGCATCTGCTTTAATTAGGGTTCATAAAATCAAGAAGTGCTGTTGTGCTTAAGTGTTGTTGTTGGAATAAAGAATAATAATTAATAAATAAAAACATATGAAAAATATCAGTCGGGCTTTGGTTAATCTAAACCAACCCCTTCTAGCAAACAGCAACGTTGTAACGACGTTGATGCAAGGAAGGAGTTTCGTTTCTTCAAGTCAAGGCCGACAGAGGTAGAAATTGCGTTTCTTGCCTCACGAAACCATAGCAGTTCTTGAGCTTGCTGGGAAGTTACTGCCTATTAATGCTGCTATGGTAAAATATGATGCTGGAATTGCTGAATGAACTACCTTTGAGAGGGAAGCGAAAAATGTAGCCTCGCACCCAGACAGCCTTGTGACAAGGAATGGAATGCAATAGGAGGGTTAACAACATGGATACTCCTACGACTTACGGACATGTATGCATTTATTTATAAACTCCTGAGACAATTAAATGTTACACTTTTAACACTCAAGGTGTTCGTTCTCAGCAAACATGGGGACAGGCAAGCGTAAATATTGTACCAGAAAAATGTTCTTTTTTTTCAGTAAAAGGTGCCATTTACCTCACCATAAATATCGTGCTTAACGTCTGAAATCCACACTAACATAACGCATGATGCCTTTATTTCACGCACCCCATCAGACAGATATAAAAACATTGTAAATTACTGTTAGTTAGTACACACAGCCAGTGGCAGACCTAGGAATGTATAGTTGGGAGAGGAACAATGGCCGGCAAGAACAGCAGTTCGCTGTTTTAAATTGTTGCTGATCTTACAGATTTCTACAGACTTTGGGACTCCCTTACAGAATAATGGGTCATTTTAAGACTTTCCCCATACGTACTTAGTAAATAATAAACGATTCAGGGAACGTTACAGACCTCTAAGGCGGGGACGGGTTGTCCTATCCATCCCCCTACCCCCATAGATCCGCTACTGACTACAACTGTGATGACTTGGTATTTTGGAAGCAGGAATGGAAGACAATAAACACACAATGTGCAGCCTCACTCCTTTAAAATACTTGTAACAATGGCATAGTTGTTAATCTTCAACCTCGTCAGTAGCCAGGAATGTTTATTGAAGAAAATAGGGGCCCCCCCCCCCCCAAAAAAAAAAGGCCAAGGCCGAAATGCAATGTACACAACAATTTCTTGGGAACCCTAAAGAAAGGAAGGAACACCTGAGTGATTAGAACCTTGATCTCCCAGGCAAGACGGAGCAACATCGAATAGTGTTACTGATCTTCTACACTAGAGACTTTAAAGATGCATCCCCAGGACTACTTCTGGAACGTACGGGGATCAGCTTGCCACTGGGTTAGTATGGGCAGTGCTATCACCTAGTTTCCTATTACTATACCTCTAGTAGAAGACTTAGTACTGTCAAGAGGATTTCCTCCACCAATCACTAAAACAGCATCTGTGTTGGGCAGTGCCATCGGTGGAGACACCAGCATTTGACCGACACAAGATTCTGCACATGAGGAGGAAGGATGACAGAGCTGGAGAAAGAAACTAAAATTTAGCATTTTCCACACAGCTAAGTTGAATCCAATTCAGAGTACACAAGAAAACGTTTCACAAAACTTTACGCTGATCTCCAATCGACTGCAATAGCCCCGGTAAACTTTCTGAATGATACATGCTGCAGCCCCCTGCCGCTGTAAAGACAAAAGCATTAGATCAGACGCAGACTCAATATACTGGAAAAAATAAGTAGCTAACACAGTCATAGATGGACCAAAATATAGCAGTTGTTGCCAAGAGGAAAAGATAGTAATTACTGTAAACGCTCTTAGATATGTCCTTCATCTAATCTGCTCTAGGTCTACTTCATTACCGTATGAAACCGATTTCAGTGGTTCAATTATAGGAAAGTGTGGGATGCATAGTGTGGGATGTTTTTACAACTCGTGAGTGTTTTTGTCCTTATTAACAATAGCCAGTGTTAGTAAGGGTCAGCCTAGCGTCTCTTGTGTTAAAATCTCTACTTTGAGCGCTCATAACTCCGTCAAAAGAGAACCTTTTAAACCAAATTTGGAAATGAGCCTCGACTAGTCAAGGCCTGTCTACAGTCCAAAAATTATAAAATTCGGTCCAGCCAAATCGGAGATCCAGAGAGGGGCCAAATAGACAATTTCTTGTTCTCGTTCTTCTACTATTTCTGGAGATGTACCTTTCGTCTGTCCTCTCTACAGGTCAAACTACACTTAAAAAAACTTCTCTTTACTGTAACCAAATTCTCCCAACGAACAATTATGGCGCGTTCACAAATTACGTAACAAATTTTTCTAGCAATTTAGACCATCTCTTTGTAACACCAGTTTAGTGAAAAGTAATGTTGTGAAACTTAGTGTGTTACGTAACATTTTGTCATACTCTCCTCTATCCCATCATATAACAGATGACACCACATTTGCTCAACCCCCCTCCATCCTCCAGGTGTTGCGCACTTTGTGAATGCTCCCTTACGTCAGTGTAGATAACGTTCAATGTTAGATTCTGAACGCTGTTCGGTTCGTTCACAAATTCTACTTGGTAAATGTTAATGCATATTGATTGGTACTAAAGATTGCATTCTGTACAGCGTCAGTTCCTAATGTTCTAAGCAGGACTGGCACCTCACATTCAGTGTAGATACGAACCCTACACCATAGTGTGTATAATTACTTTCACTATTAGATGTCGATAGGAATCCTACTACCTTTGGATGAATGTACTGTGTTTCTAACCTACGGCTGCCACTGCGAAAATTCCGATTTTGAAATAATGCTTATTATCATCCAAATTCTTTCAAAAAATTAAAAGGAAGTAATACTCCATCTATAGGTTGGGTGTAATGTGCATGCTTCTCATTGCAGGCAGTACCGTTAACTACTCTGTTTTATTAAACAAAAACAGAACATTAAATGTTAATAGTAAGGGTCTAAAAGGAACAAGGACAAGCTTTGACAGTCAGGATCTAGGTGTAAAATTTTGCCTTTAGAATTATCTTTACAATGCTGGATTTACAAAATTGGCTTACTAAATCATTAAGTAAGTTCAGTATTAGTTGGGTGTGCGTTTCCTGCTTTGCTTTAGGTTGAAATGGTTTTTTTTTTTCAGTTAGTAATATGGCAGCGTATTCGCAGCAGAGAGCATTATAGGGCGTCATCAATTAACTTCAACGCACGAAATTCATATAAAGATAATCAAAAATTCTAACGCATCAAAAGACAAATGCCAAACTTTACAAGAAAATTGTGTTCCTAAAGTTTTTTAAACATATTCCAAGAACAAAGAAGACTTGCTACAATCATTCATACAAACGTTATGTTTGAACAGACTAGAACTAAGTTAACCACTGGGTATTAAGGGTCTAATGCTTATCATTGTACTGCCATCTCCCTACTCCACCATCCACTACGCATTTGAAGGAAATGATCGTAGCATGGCCATATAGAAGTATCTGGAAGGGCTGTTGCCAAGAACATCAACAGCAGCGAACCACCCTACTTCACTTATATTACAAGTGTGACTGCTACCATCTATTATTACTCTTGCTGATGTAGCAACACTAAGCAGAGAAGGCTTCACAAAAAAGACACAGGATGAATATCTGTGGCTGGACTGTGTTAAGCAAGTTCTTGGAGGATCCACCTCACATGAAAACCTGTCATGGGCTGCCTTTCATATGTCATATGTCCCGCCGCTGCTCCCTCTCTTTCTGGAGAAGGCTCATACAACCGCCATGATACAACACTCAATGGGCGCTGTGAAGAAATGCATTGCTCACCTGAATCCAGCACAGGTACCAATAATCACCTTCGCCCAACCCTTGTTTGCATTGGCCGAACAAATTCAGTGGAGGTAGCCTGAGAGGTACAGAGAAGGCAAGCTAGTTGTGATGTTTAGTGGAGTCCACATCGAGTTGACGGCACTCAAGATGCTGGTAAACTGGATGAAAAGGGAATGGTTGGGCTCACGCATTAGTCAAAGCCAAGATCGCAACACCGGGAACAGCCGATTCGTTTTTAAGAGTTGCACACATCATGGTTACAAGAGGATCTCACCAGGTCACAGCAGCTGCCCTTTGCACCTTACAAAGAAGAGCATATGAACGTAACTGTGCAAGAAATCATGATGAAACAGTAACCTTTGAATGCTGGTGTGATCAAAGATGACGTGCCTACCCTCAGTTTCAGTACTGGGCAAGCATTCTCGGAACTGGAGCTCGTGCCCTGGTGCCCTGGTCCCCTGGTGGTGTCCACATCGAGTTGACGGGACTCAAGATGCTGGTAAAGGGAATGGTTGGGCTCACGCATTAGTCAAAGCGAAGATCGTAACACCGGGAACAGCTGATTCGTTTTTAAGAGCTGCACACATCATGCATACAAGACGATCTCACCAGGTCACAGCAGCTGCCAAAGAAGAGCATATGAACGTAACTGTGCAAGAAATCCTGATGAAACAGTAACCTTTGAATGCTGGTGTGATGAAAGATGACGTGCATACCCTCCGTTTCATTACTGGGCAAGCATTCTCGGAACTGGAGCTCATCTCCTGGTGCCACACCCTGAATTATACGAACTATGTAAGGTGGATACCTGTTCACCTGAGGGACATTTCTGCGTTGGCAGCAGAGCACCCAAATGTTGCAGCCAAATTCAATGCCAGTAATTTCACCGTTCCAAGGACGAGAAAGGTTTTCTCTTCAATACCCATTGACCAGGAACATGAGCAAAACAACGGCCTCATAAAGAGCAACAGTGGAGCTGTAGGCCTTACCGACAACCCAAGGCCCCTTCAACGCTGGATGCTGGCAGGACTGGAGGTTGCCAGGGCAATAGAATAGTTCCAGGGTTCCTACCAGTATGGAGAAAGACAGTGTTGATGCACGTCACGATAAACAGACAGTGAGTATGCAAACTGTATTCTCGAAAGACGTCACCTCACTCATAAACGTGTTAGAAGGCTTTGAAAATCCGTTTGAGGAAGAAATCAATGACCTTATTGTATTTGATGCAAAATAAATTGTAGGATCTGCAGCGGTTGAAAATGTCTGGACACCAAACTAATTGGCCTGGAACAGTTTATGATGATGTCATTCCTTGGAACAAACCGAAGGTTTTCATGGACCGCCACCCAAGGAAGGGGAATCAGCCAGTTGTCTCTCTGAAAAATGAGCGGGACGTTTTGCACGGCTGTACATCGGTTGTCGATCAGGGATGGAAACCTAGACGAATTCTTTCATCACGAGAACCAGGCATGCCCTCCTGCATTATCCGACTGTGGCAAACTCTGTTTAGGTGCAAGCATGACCACCTTGCATGCCTTGACGATGTTGCCAAAGCACAACCAGATGCACAACCACAGGATTAGCCAATGTGCAGAAGCCATCTGCACACCAACTGTCACCTTCTTCAGTAGCGACTCCACGATCTGTTCTTCCCATGTTTTCTCTTACAGCTGCATGTAAATAACTTCTCCCTAAAAGAGTAGTTCGCTGAAGCTAGTGACATGGTGTTTAACATAATTGAAATAACAATGACACAAAATGAGAAAGCATCCCCCCAACTTGATTATCCACGATTGATTATATATCATAATTAGTCAGTTGCTCACGTTCACATTTTCCGTAGAATTCAAATACAGATACTCACCTTAAGTTCTTTGCGAACTTTATATCCACGCCAGGCAGCAGCAATGATGATTGCAGCTTCTTTAGCTAAGAGGAAAGCCTCTCTTGCTTGATAAGCTCTCCAAGCTGTTTGTATGATGATGGCAGCAAGCTGGGTGATAGCCAACACTTTTCTGGCCAAATAGCCTCTCCACCAGGCTTGAATACAAACGGTAGCTTGTCTGAGTTCAAGGTATGCCTTGCGTTGTCTCCTCCCCCTCCAGATGGCTTGTACGATTCCCGTCGCCAAATGCAGTAAGACTAGGCAGCGGCGTGTCATAATTCCTCGGTACCAGGCTTGGATAACAGAGGCGGCCCACACGCGAACAGCACTGCGGTCCGAAACACTTCTAGAAATGAACAAAACAAAGTGCACCTTTACGTAAACTCTGCTGTGCGTGCGTGACCGGTTTGACAGCTTTGCTGCGTTTTTTATTTACTATCCCTCCAAGAGTGGCATTAACGAGGGCCTGACTTCGGAGTATCTGTCATAATATTACCCCATGTTTCATCTCTTTGTTCTAGGTCATGCCTCCATGCGGCAAGTTGTCGAACGGGTGGTCGTAATTTCTTGGGATTTATTTTCGATAATAAATACGCGTGTAAAACATCATTCCCGTGCTTGAAACCGTAGCTTCAATCCCAGACAAACCTGTAACAAGAGACGGTACACGAAGCAAGAGTTACAACACTGATATTCCTAAGTCCTGCAGACGTTTATGCATTTATGAGCTCCTGATCACGCTTAATAATTTTTATAGGCAAGTACCATACAATTTTCATTTGGCGATCTATTAGCATAAATTCTTTCCATTCTTAGAGCATTTGATTTCAAAAATTCTGATCACACATAAACTGGTTCTGGGAAAAAACGCCCGTAGGAAAAAGCACGACTATCATGAATCACACAATTTTTAATTTCTTTATTTTTTTTTTCTTAAAGTGGCACTATCACCGATTGAAATGCGAACGAAAATACCATGGCGTCATCTAGCAGCAATGATATTGTTAACATTTATAGCTTGCTCCCCGGTACACGAGGAATAACCAAATTTTCACTCATTAATAATATTAAGGATATCGTGGCTGTTTGTTTCGTTAAAAAAATGCCGTTATGCATTCCTTTGCTTGGTTCAAGCAAGTGCTAGATAGTACTACATAGCGCTAGATGTTGTCAGATTCTGTCTGCTTTCAATCGGTGGTAGTGCCACTTTAAGTTAATCCCATTTTATTGTTATTATTTTGTGCTTCATTGCCTTTTCTTCACAACAATTTGATTTAATTATCTATCATTTTCATTTCTTTGGCTTAAATGTTGTGGCTAATTTTATGCGAATTAACTCCTCCCCCCATGTCGTCACTTTAAGTTGCACCAGTTTGAATGACACATTTTATCATTAAAAAAATTGTTTTGCTATATTTTTAGCAATTTTTTTCCTTTTTAGCAATTTTTCAAGAAAAATCAATTGAATTCAACTGTCACTCGGACATAGTCTACAGAAAAAACAAACACATGAAATAACGTAGTGAATAAGTCACCCTTGCGTACTTATGTTAAGAGTATGAGAGTGCAACATTAGGGTTATGGGAAACATCAAAGGTTAGCCTATTGGTCACAGGTGAAAGGTCACGAGTCACGGGCCAAAGGTCACGGGTCATGTGGGTCATGGGTCACCCCCACCCCAACGGGACCCCATTTTCACCCATGCTACACATTGTGTGACAGGAAGTGACGTCATTACCCCCACATCACATGACCGCTCTCCACGCGGTGTGTGTAATTCTATATACTATCAATACTTTCTATCCTATTCTATACTATTCTATACTTTCGGGTTATGTGTAAGAATGGGCCCCTAAACCTCGTCCTTTGTGGCACAATCAATTTTTATCCCTGGATTTTGTTGATCACACGTACTTTCACGTGCTACAATAGAGTTTATTATTATTATTATTATTATTATTATTATATTAAATTTCAGTTAAGGGTAATTTAAAATAAAACGTGACCGGAAGCGACGGCATCACCTAAATGGCTAGAAGTGACGTCATTGCCCCTGCCCCAAATCCGCTTGCCCCCAATCATGGTGTGTAAATTCAACCAAATTTCATGTAAATTCTACACAATGAGGGTGATTTTTTTATGGTGGTCCCTCCCCCACACTTGCTATCAAAAGTTTCGTTATTACCCTCTTGTCATCGTGTGGCCATGGTGTCCCACAAAATGTCGCTCCGTGTGGCCCAGAAGTGGCGCCCCCACCCCCCTCCGTGACTTTACCTCATTCACGAACTCGTGTAAGTTATACAATGAAAATTGTACAGTGTAAGTTATACAGTGTAAATTATACAGTTTAATTTCTACGTCATGATGTTGAATGAAGCACGTAAATTCTACCAAATTATTCGTAAATTTTACGTCATTAAGGATTTTTTTAGTCTTCTGTGCCGTACCGGCTGAGAAGACTATTGCAACGACTTTGTCCGTCCGTCTGTCCATTGCCTTTTTCAACTTCGCAACGGTACCAGACATTGACACGACCACCGTTTACAACGTTAGATTTAGTGTCAAAAGTTAGTTAAATAACATGGCAAATTAAAACATTGTTACTTCCTTATAGCTAACAGACATCTTCGAAGTAATTAAATTAAATAATAACATTTGATCGCCGAATTGAAATCCTAAGGATAACACTGCAGCTGTAAAAACAAAAGCATTGCATTGTTGCATGAAAGAATGGGCTTGCCATCGAACCATATTCTCCATTAGGCCTATCTGCTACTTAACGAAATAAGAACTGCAGTTAAAAAAATTAGGCCTAAAAAATGAAAATTAGGCCTAAAATAACGTTATCACGGCAACGTCAAGTTGCAAAAAGTATAGCTCCTGACTTCATCAACAGCGTCTCTCCCGTCACTTCCCTACTACCTCTGATCTATATAGGCTACGTTGCGCGTTACATTTAAAGGGCAATTACATCCATTTTGACATGCGTGCTTTACTTTTGGATCACTTACACAATAACTAAACAAGAATTGCGGTAAGAATACGTTACGTACCTCCGATTCAACAATTTAATTACTGCATCATGAAAACACGACACGGAGATCGCCATTGTTTTGCTGGAACGCGCAGAAATTAATGCCGACTGATGTCACTCTTCGATTTCGACACGCAGCCGAATGAGATAGCTGTATTGACTGTGAGAGCTCAAGCGTCTGACGGCCTTAGCTGGCCGGCAGTGTAATGGCCAGCTAAGGCAATCAGACGCGTGAGCTCCTCACAGTCAATACATCTATCTCATTCGGCTGCGTGTCGAAATCGAAAAGTGACATCTGTCGGCGTTAATTTCTGCGCGTTCCAGCAAAACAATGGCGATCTCCGTGTCGTGTTTTCATGATGCAGTAATTAGATTGTTGAATCGGAGGTACGTAACGTATTCTTACCGCAATTCTTGTGTTTAGTTATTGTTTAAGTGATCCAAAAGTCAAACATGAATGTCAAAATGGATGTAATTGCCCTTTAACACTGTGACTGTGTGCCCGAAGACGCACCGTGCTGCAAAATAAATATGCGTACTATACAAATCAAATCTCCGTTAGCTGCTACTTACGAAATTAAAGCTCCAGGTAAGAATTAGGCCTAAAAGTTGACAAATACGCCTAAAATCTAAAATAAGCTTAAAAGCTACACGTTTTTAACCGGCAGTTCTGATGGTTACTGCTTTTAGATTATATAATAGAGATAACTGTTGCAATGCATGATTGAGGTGTGTGCCTCACCATTGGTAGTGGCAGAACTGTGCAGAAGACCAGATGCGACTAAGTAGTCGCTCTAGCCGCTTGTTTCAAATGATATTCCAAAGGATTCTATGTACGTGACCAACAGAGCTCGTTGGGCAGCTTCATCCTTAAGTTTAAGCTTCGCTTTCATCGTCTTCCTGACTAGCGCAGCGGCGAGCCTTTCCTTCTAAGCATGTGTTGAATGATTTTTAACCACTTTGGCCGCTTCTGTAAACCATCTAATGGCTAAATGTTGTTGGGCCAAATCTTCCGTTATGCTGTTTGCACTATTGATAACCCGGTATGCATTTCAAATGGTGGTGAATTGATGGCCCTGTTCAAAAGCCTTCGCCTACTTTTCTGCATATAAAATAACGTTTTTGCCACCACATTTTTTGTATTGTGTAACTGCGGCATTCTGTTTGGTAATATTTTGAATGCAGGATCAGTCAAGTTGGGGATGCATCCTCCACCTTAGGCAGCATTTCAAAATATTCACCTTACTTTTCTTTCTCATCGTTTCGGATGGTGTGTCCACAGTGTCTGCTTTTGTGATGAAAGTGCAATTAGTGGATACTATTCGCTTTAGAATTCTATTCGCTCCATCTTTACCTGCTCTTTCTTTTATCAGTAGCGTCGTTGCTATCCTCCTCGTGTTTTGGTTCCCCTGGTGACCAAGTTCTACTTTGTTTTTTTTTCATTCGTGTCCTTTTATCTTTCCTCCTTGTATTTCAGTTTTTCTCCGCACTCAACTTAGTAGTGCACTGGCGATACTTTTTAATGGACCAGCTACAGATTTGTAAAATTCTTAAGAGATACTATTCTTCGGATTGTTAACCCCTTTTGTCTCCATAAATCTTTTCATAAATTTCTTTTCAAATTCCATGAGTTTTCGTTTATTCCCCATTTTTGTTATTAGCGAATTGTTGTAAATCGTGTTCGATAGCTCATCACATTTTCTTTTGGTGTGTTCTTTATTCTTCGCTTAGCGTTCATCTATGCTCTTTTGTCATTCGTCATTTCAGCCCGTTTCTTCATCTTTTTCTGTCCGTCTTTCATTCGTCTTTGTCCTTCACTTCTTCACTTCGATTTCTTTCGGAGGGTTGAAACGCTTCATTCTGTTTTACAGGGTTTTTACATTTACCTTGTTTACCCCTCTTATTACCCATCCACTTCCCTTTCTGGTGTACGAATTGATAAACTGTGCGATGTTCTGCCTGGTCTCAGCCATTATCTATGGTAGTCATGATCTTCGTTTATATTAGTAAACTTAGACCAAAATCCAAACTCTTTTTCGTCTTCCCCCTTTCCGAAAATGATACCTAAACTTACTTTAAGTTAGATTCTCTCCTGCTTAAATATCTCATTAAGGGTATTTTAAAATGAATACAAAAGACAACAGATCAATCACGTACTCCCCATTCAACTCTTGTCTGAGCTTTTGAAAGTTTCCTTCCCATATTTTTTAATGAAAGGCGACTCAGGCCGTTCGATGTTGCCAAGTTGCAATAAAGCATCGCTCTTAAGCCTTTGGCAAATTCTCGACATTGAAGGGAATAGTACGTATGATCCAAGTGTAGATCCAAGGCCTCACGTCTTTGAACGTCTCTGCGCAAAATGTGGACGTAAAAATGTTCGTCATCCTTCTTTTTTTTTTCTTTAAAAAAATGGAATCTAATAACATCATACTTAACGATGACTCGACGAATTTACACATCAGCATCGATACGCCGTTACATTTGGACGAATCCAAGCATACTGCATGGTACTAGTAAACACTGAAATGTACCACTGTTTTTCTAATGTAGACGACAGCAGCAACCTTTTTAAACACTCTGAATACGAAAGTTCACTTGAAAATCCATCGAAATATCAACTGGAACATGAAATTTCGGGTTTGAACGCGTACATTAAAGAATGTATTCATAAATGATGGAAAGACTGCGTTCGTGCTTCTGCTGAACTATAATACATGAAGATGTTTTCTGAAAATAAAGAAAGATGCCACATTTTGTGGTCTCGTCTTTAGACAAACATAAGTTGAGGCTGGTTGGGATTAGAGGACAAGGCTTACGGTCACAGACGTCACGACGGTGTAAACAATGTAAATAGGTATCCGGAAGAAGCGCTGTTGCCGGAGCCTCACGTGAACATGCTTCGTTGATGTTGCCTCGCAAGGATAATGCTTTCTATGGACCAAGCCTCGGCTGGATGATGTCTTCATGGACCAAACTTTGCATGGATGGTGCATCAATGGACAAAAACTTGTAATATGTGATGACTGAAAAAATAATTACAAAGTGGCCTCATAAACTCCAAGAAAAATGTGTTAATTAAAAGTGTAAAATATTAAGATAGATCTTGAAATTTCAAGTTGTATGCAATGCCATGCAGGAAGTGCAGTAATGGCCGCGCACCGAAGGACCGAACGATTTCTTGATGTTATTAGTAATGGCAAGAATTTATAGGGTTGGGGAGGATAATTTGTAACTCTAAAAAGTCATTATTGAAGCGTCCTAGATCCATTCCAATTAGTTCCATCAGAGTTTTCAGAGGGCGCCGCATGTTCCATCTGGTAATTTTTGCTCATTTTTAAGCCCAAATCTAAAGTAAACTAAATTACAACTAAGCTAAACTAAATAATAATTAAATACAAGCTAGTTTCGTTTAGGTTAGTTTAATTTTAGGCTGAAAACTGAGTAAAAATTCCCACATAAAACTTTTGGCGCCATCTATAAATTCAGACGGAACTAATTGGCATGGATCAAGGACGTTTCAGTAAAGGGTCTCAGTCACAAATTCTCCTCCCCAACCCTATAAATTCTTGGTAATGGTCTTATAAGTTTGCTTACAGCATGGAGCTGTTCACCCGGCTACTATGTGGGAAAATTCTCAAGCACGTCAATAATTGCTCCTTCTTTAGGTCATCAAAATACTTTCATATGGATGGGTGGATGCAACAACATTAGCAAAAGCATTATGTCATCCTTCAAGTGCATAGTTGGTTTTTGCCTGTTCATTCAGTTCCTTTGTATTGATTCCAAAATGAGTGAGGAAATAATGGATTAATCCATTATTTTTAGGCTGTACACAAATAACAGACTTTTTAATTAACACATTTCTTGAAATTGTTTTCCTTTTCCGTTTTCAATCACGTTTTGCAACGTTTGGTCTATGCAATATTTATTTGGTCCATGCGAGACTTCGTCCGTGAGGCTTTATCCATGCTAGGCTTCGCCTATGTGAGGTTTTGCCTGCGAGGCTATGTTTCGCGACTATTCGGCCCCAAGGATTCAACCATGATTCACGTAAACATTCTAATGCTCTACCGCATACTTGTTCACTCGAATATCGTAGGGGGATTGTTTATCAATGGAGAGAAAGTATCAAAATTGTACAGTTTGTTCCTGAGTATATCTTCCGGTTATAAGATTGTACAAACACCTCACAATTTAGTGTATTTACCAGTAACCAGACACATAATTAGTGATACAAGACTTGCTAATGGATCAAAACAATCGACCACTGAATTTAGGATCGGAAACGGTGACGATTCGACTCCATCTCAAATCGACGTTTGATAAAAGGACCATGATTATGTTTAGAAAAAGTCCACTACTCTTCCCAGATAGGGGTACTGAAGAAAAAAACCAAGACGGATGAATTCGAACCTCATAATGGAACCTTGTTGAACTTATTGAGTGGAGAATAAAAAAAGGGGAATAAAATGGTAGCCCAAGAGTATATAGAATTAGCGGAACCATTACAGGTTAATGTGCTGGTATAGATTTCATGCCTGTATCACGAATATAATCCCTTTGTTGGAACTAGTTTGAACAGCATGAATTTGGAGATAGGCTTAGTCGTGGAAAACCAGAATGCATTCACCTATACTTCTAGAAATTACGTTAGCGTTAAGGGTAAGATCGTAAAATCGGCAGATGGGATGTCTTTTTTCAATGCGGACCTAGTGGCAGTACTGAGTAATGGTCTGGCATTCTGTTTAATAATATAAAATATCATCACGGTGACAAGCTGGACTTGAACTACCCCGGATGTGCCCACAATAGGCAGTCAGGTTCTATCGTGTGGGTCGTCGGATGGGAGCAGATTGTTGAGCAGCTGTTCGAAAATGAACGATTCTGGCTCTACTAGCGCGGAAGCTGACAACAAAGGATTTGCCACCTGACAAAACGTGATCATCAAGCAGACCTCCCCTAAAGACAGTTTTAGTTTCCTTCTACTGACTTCCCATCTATTAGGGTTCTTCGATGACTATTAGTTATGGCACCAAACAAACTCTTACTTTGACGAGAACTGGTAATAATGATGCCTTGTCCAAACCCACGGCAGTTTCCAATGCAAGTCTGGGACTTACTTATATCAGCTGGCTCATGCTTAACGACGTACCTACTAATGAGAAAAAACTGCAACACTACACTAATTGAGCAAGGGGACGAAGTTAAACTAGGAATTTGACACTGGCACTGTGACAGCACTCAAATACCACACATGTAAATTAGAGAAGCATGTATGCTGCTCCGTTCCGTTCCGTGACAATCCGTGGGCTGACGGACGGGATTGTTGAGGCAGAATCCTTTCAGTCAAAAACTGATCGCATCAGAGAAATGTACGCACCTGCCGTCAGTCGACGACTGTCGTCATCCGCACGCGCCTGTGCACAATGCCTTTCCCCTACTAAATACAGATGCGAACCTATTTAATATGCCTTCTGGACTTAAATGTCATCATGCCCGAGCGTCAAGAATTAATACCTAATTTACTACGACTTTTTATTTAATTACCTACTTAAGGTCAGTATAAGTCCTTCTTCATTTGCATTGCCAATATGGGCACAATCAAATTTAAACGCTCAGCGGAGGCGACTCAAACGGTTATTCAGCGATGGAAGCAATGTGTGCTGCATCATTCGTTGGCGTCAGGCATTGGAACGGGATGGAACGGGACGGAGTAGCGGGCAACAAACTTGCATAGTGGTAGCCATGAGCTTGCCACTTCCAGCACTGTCCAAATCCGTAACCGTGGAGTGACTTTGGATGTTGCAAGAAGGCGCTACACAACACATTCATGATTATGTAAGTTACTTAAAGCAGAGTTAAACAAAGTCGGTTAAAACCGAAACAGAACCCATCAGTGTTAAACGAGGGTTATACAGTTTGGTGCACCTAAATCCTAGGCAGACTATGGGGAGGACAATCCCAAGCAGAGGACGAAAGCCATGTTTTCCTATCTCCTATTTCTTTCTTTATTCTTAGTACTTCTGACAAACCCAAATAAAAACAAAGTAATTAAAAAATAATAATTTTTGCAATTTACGTTTGCAATTTTTTTCGACTTTTCACAGGCTTTAAAGAAATGGATGAAAATTAAAAGACTAATGGACCGGTCATTTAATTATCACCCGGCGGAATTTTGTGGGACCCACTGAGGGCACGCAAACATTTTTAGACCCGCCAAGTGGGCGGGACGGGGCCACATTAAAAGGAAACATACACTGACCAAATTGGAGGAAAAACACATTTTTGGACCTCAAAAATTATATTATCAGCAGTCAAAACTTCCAAAAACGTTTCAGGTTCTTGTCAGTATCGATACTATTATGGGTTGCGTAGTCTTATCAATAAACTTTCTAGAAAAGCCTTGTCTCCTGGCTCCCCGGTATATTCCGTCTTCAGGTGCTAACTGTGTCAGGGGGTACAGGTAAACTGCCATCATCATGTTTTACTGTACGAATCTCGATCCAAAATGGGTCTAAAGAACACATCTTTGAATGTTTTCTAGAACATTTTAAAATCAACATTTTAAAATGAGTTCCTTCGTCAAAAACGAGGCACGGTTTCTTACATCTGGTAACTAGGCAGTGTGGTACTTGGATACATGAAAACATCTACAGGCAGTCTGATCAAGCATAAGAAAAGTTTGCTTGTTTTAATTTTTTGGGTAGTTGGTGGGGTGTGGTCAGCTTATTTTTGGACATAAAGTGGTGGGGGGGGGAATCAATGAAGTGGTATAAATAAATACGGATGCAAAGTTAGTTAAGCTGCATTTGGACTTAAATGTCAGATTGGCTGAACGGGGAATTGAACCCATGAGCTTTGAAACCAAAGGCCGAAGTCCTACCCACTAAGCCATACTGTCAGTTTGTGGCCTAGCAGTAGGACTTCAGCCTTTCGTTTCAAAGGGTGTGGGTTCAATTTCCTGCTCAGGCAGTCTGACATTTAAGCCCAAAAGGCAATGTAAATAGGTTTTCTGTAACACTTCTCGAGCCCGTTTGGCGTCCCGTCCTGCTTAATCTTGAAGGGGTGTCATCAAAAAATTGAGTGGCCACATTTTTATTTCCTCTGAGCCCCCCCCCCCCTTCCCCCCGGTCCTTAAAGTATTTTATGGCTTACAAGTGATGCAGTTTTCTGCAAATAAGCTTACTACAAGAACTGAATTCATGGGGGGGGGGGGAGGGGGAAAGCAGGCCATGTATGGTGTGTAAAATGACCACCCGGAGACATTTAAAACAATTTCTTAACACTGCCGTGCCAGTAACCATTACTATAGCTAAACATTTTTATTTGAGTGTGAAAAATGCCCATTCAGTTTTCGTAATAGATTAGTCTCACTGAATTTAAACTAAGATAATTCAACCGACCGCTGTTCCACTTCTCTCCATTACCGTTGTAAGTCATCTGTTGCTTTGACTGACTCTTGGCTATCCTCTGCCAGTCTCTTGACAGTTGGACAAATAAGACATAGCACATCAGTAGGCTCCTGGTGATGGCTTTCTGTAGTTTCCTATTCATAATAGAAGCAACAGAGAATCTGTAATACCCATTTCACACGCAATAAATAAAGCGTGCTGTGCTGTGCCGTACCGTACCGAACATGCAGTTTGATTTCACACGTAATAATTAAAACATGGTGCACCGATCTGGTTCGCGATTTTCCACACCAGCTTGGCCATGTAAACTACAATGGTGACCAGGAAGGGAAGTCCGTCAGGAGAAGACGGATAGGAGGGAAGTGATCACGACGTGTTCCTAGAATTTAACAGTGGTTCCACACGGGAATAACGATTGTGTGCCATGCCGTGCTTCACCCACGGATTTCACAAGGAATAATGTTTGTGTGCCGTGCCGTACCATGCACATAGATGCGAGCCACTATGGCTGCTTCTCAACAACCGGCTGGCGTGGAATAGCATGGCCTGGCTTAGCTCGGTATTTTATAATTATTCCGTCTAAATACCCGAAACGCATGTCGTGGTGTGGTGCTGGAAATGCTGACAATGCTTCTGGTAATTCAAAATTCTTCCACTAGTTATGACTCAAATACCGAGGCTGAGAGTGGCCATTTGAAATTTAAAACGTATGAAATCAATTGTTCTGGTCTTCCAAAACCAGCTAAAGGGGGCGACCGCGTCCCGCCACGACCAGACACAACCCGAATTATATCGTACGAAATCAGTACAAACGTGGCTAGTGCAGTTTGTTTTTGCAAGGAACGGCAAGGTTCACTTTATTTGTTACGTATGAAATCCAGTATGTGCCATACCACAA
Organism: Lithobius niger; assembly: GCA_023313725.1. Lineage (NCBI taxonomy): Eukaryota > Metazoa > Arthropoda > Chilopoda > Lithobiomorpha > Lithobiidae > Lithobius > Lithobius niger. The sequence continues at coordinate 40,006 of JAHWFP010113447.1, forward strand.
AACATAATCCGCAGTGGTGACTGGGAAGGAAGTGGGTTGGGGGACAGAGTAAGAACAAGGAAAGCAGGGATGTGTCCATGAGGTTTTCCTACGATTTAAGAGGAAGGCACCGAATATCGGTACTCACTAGTGACCACGCTCTCGCATTTATTACGCCTAAAATCAAAAGGTGCAGGGGACACGGCATTGCTGCAGGTTAGGTTCGGTCATAACATGCTGTGATTTATTATGTGGGTAATCAGTATAAAAGTAAGTGGGACACAAAAGTTAGCGAAAACAAACTAAAGAAATAAAGTATTACAATAAGCATAATGGCTGGTGACCCTGGGCCTGGCACAAACTGGATGTCAGGGACACCCTTTTTTTAGCTAGGGGGTTTGGGGAAAGCGTCATAAGCTCCTCCATCAGGCCCGGGGCAGACCCACACAAGCCAACACATTTTTCATGCTACTAGTGAAATTTGATGAGCTTTACAGAGGTTTACAGGCATAAAACTAACTTTCAATTAATGCAAAATTCTCCAAGTATGTACATGTCAACGATATCGAAAAGTTCAACAACTCACGCTCAAGCTCAATTCAAGCTCAAGTCGAAATTCACAACCCCCTAAATTTCCCGAGCCTAGTAAAATTTTTCCCCTTGTCCCCCCTACCCCCACCACCGCTGCTGGGAACGCCAGCTTTTCTAAGACCACTACAATTAATTAAGTGGTTCTCAGGAGTGGTACAAAAAAAAAGACGCGGATGGGCGGTGGTTTTTTTTTTTTACCAAACAAAACAATCCAGTAGCTTACATTTTGTTGTGGAGTACAGTATCTATGGCTTAATGCCAGGTCCAACCACGTTCATATAGGAAATGTTTCTCATTCAATACAAGTCTTTGTTTATATCCAAATTTTTAGTTGTGACACCTCTGAACTGCTCTTAGATTCGTTTCGAAGTGATCCTGTGACTGGAACAGTGGGTTGATACGGTCATAGGCTCCAGGAAGAGTTTGGTGAAAGCATTGGTTCGTAATTTCAAAACTATGACATAAAAAAAGTTCCAAGCACCAAGGAAAAAAATCCATGTGTGCGCTCCTGAGAACCATTTATTTTACTTTTAGTGGCTTAAAATCGTGCGAGTGACAAAAAGGAACCAACCATAACTAATAAAAAATTTAAATTTTGAAGTATTAATGTGGGGAATATCTAAAATATGCGAAAGGGCAGTAGCTGAAACGCCACTTTAGTCAAAGGAAGGAAGAAGCAAGGAAGTTGAAGAACGCCAAGTTTATTCCAGTGCCACGCGGTAGTCCTATGGAGATCTTAGTTCAGTGATTCAGGATGTTCCAAGTTCGACTGTAGTAAGAGTAGCATACTTCTATACTTTGTTCCACATTATGTTTGCAGGAAACTGTATGACGCCACGTTTCCTTCCACTACAAGTACAAAAAACGCGTGACTATCCCACTCGTCGACTCTGATGGTAACTGTGTACTGTTTACAAGTTTGATAGCCACTTGCTTTTGCACTCGTAGTGGATGGAAACGTGGCGTCATACAGTCAGCTTCCTGCAAACATAATGTGGAACAAACTATAGAAGAGTTGTTGCTGGTTACGGTCTAGCACTCAAGTGGTTCCCACAAGTAGTACAGGGTCTTTTTATACCCAGGCCAGCTTCCAGGCGTAACCACAGGTGGAGTCAAGTAATAGCCCATGAGCCTCTACTGCTGACAGCTACCCCTAGCATCATAAGTAGGCACTAGCCTCCTTGACCACTGAGCTGTAAGGACCACTATATAATCGTAATAGTACGCAGCACATCTCAAATACTTTACAATGTCTGAATACACTGAGTACATCATATAAGCCACACGATCAGTAAGGTTGGGCCAACTACGATCCCAGGACAGGTAAAATATCAATTTACGTAAGGTGAGGAAACCGGCAGTGCATAACACACCCAAGAATTTAGTTGGGGGGGGGGGGGGGGAAGGGGGGGAAAATGGAATTAAAAATAGGGTCCGACGAATTCATTTGAGGAAATTATGCTTTTGTAAGGTTTAAAAAAGCCAATTTTCAGACCGACAAACTGCAATAAATGCCGGCATTTGTTGACTTTTATCAATTTTACTTTTAATTTCTGGTCTTTGTAATGGGGGAAGCAGCAGCATTATTCCCTGCCAGGGTGAGCTACTGTGAGAGGAAGAGATGAAAATTCTTCTCCTTAGAAAAGTTGTATTATATTCATGGCGTTAAACCCCTTCTTTGCTTTTAAAGACTGGTGTGCAATGCGAGCTTTGTCAGGGGCGCCCCACTTCCCCGAATTAAGTAAGCAGCAGGAGCAGAGTGGTGAGCCACGGCCTCCAAACCAAGTGGATGCCGGTTCGAATCCCATCACTTAACAGCAGAAAAGTGGCTTGGCTAACAATCGGCCCTTTTGGGGATGATTCTATGTTCTATCTAGGGTTTAAAGTTTCGCTTTTGTGCTGCTGACTGGTACAACACTCTTTATTAGTGGACCACAACGTCCATTTGTAGTCAAGTCCAGTCTGAGACATCCACAAGACGACTGACGGATGTCCTCAATACGATGTCCGATCTGTCCGTCTTATGTCGTTTACAACGTGGTAAATTGAAGAAGCAAATATAAATACCTGTGAACAAATTGGCAAAGACGGTAGTGCTGAACCTGTGCTACAATTTTGTATTTACATTCTATTTGAAGTATAAAAATAATTGTTTCTCATTAAGTAAATCATCTTCAGTTTATTAAACCTGATTGGTTGCTCATTTCAGTACAAATTTTAACAGTGAATTAAGAAAACAACAAATCTACGAAACAAAACATCTACCAAGAACTGCACGAATTGAAGACATAACAAAAAATCTACCATGTATTGTTAAATTGAGATGTCTGTAGACAGGTGAATCAGAGCCAAAAATAACAAAGTACGTTTGACTCCCTTCTGCTTTCAGGTTATTATAGAACAGTGTGACATTAGTACATTGACTATGATTATATGGCGATTCAGGATAGGTTCCACAAACGGTGTGGTTCAGATTTTAAACCATTGTCCGAAATACGGCCAAAGCACGTCTGAAATTGGACCTGTGGACCTCAAGAGCTGGGTCCTGGTCAGATCCACTGAAGGTTCATTTTGCTAATTTGACCTGACGTTTTGCACGTTCTAAACGTCCACTGGACTTCAGTTGGACGTCGTGTATTGTTATCCTTTACTCCTATAGAGTACAACAATACGACACTGACCCCATTATTGGATGTAAATACGAGTACAAACATTAACTGGATAAAAAAATAAGTTGAAACAAAGGGTAAAATAAATTAACAATACAAAAAAAAAGGAAGTACCATTTAGGTCAATTATAGTTTGAGAACTGTTTCAAGAAATTCGCTAATAGGTGTATCGGTATGAATGACGGTCATTCCATTTTAGTTTGTGAAAGGTGGGGGGGGGGGGGTTAGACGGAGCGAATAAACTTAGATTTGGGTAGGACATGTGTGAGTTAGCAGGGATAGGATTTCATTTGGGATATTCTGGCAAGTTAAGTAATTTCTTTTTTTACGTTTTTATTGCATTACGTTTTTGGACGCTGTATTTGGTTATTGGTACATGTGTGCATTCCCGGTCACATGATCCGGAAGTCTCGAAAGTCAGGGTTATCGGCAAACGTGTGGGTTATCGGCAAATGAGTGGGGTAACTTGATAACTCAACACTTTTTCCGATGACGCACACTTCCAGCCACAGTTAACGGGATTTAAGCTAACGAAATTTAGCATGGCGTTGAGTTAGCGTGACGTCGCAGCCGTGGTATAAGTTATTTTACCGTTACACTTTGTAATTGTTTGTGCAAGTATCTTACAATTTTGATTCGGCAGTCTATTGGCATAAAGCCTTTCCATTTTCACAGTATTTGATTTCAAAAACTACAATCGGAAATAAATTATTGGTAAACGAAGATCATAAGGCAAATGAAAAAGTGACATAGCTATCACAATCAGAGCCGTAACTGGCTCTTAGTCATTATTATCATCAGGAGGGAATAGATTAACTTAATAAATAAATAACCTATTGCTTCCTGTTGTTATTATGGAAGGTTAATTTTAACTGGACCGTCACACCAAGCTTAAAGTGGCCAACCAAATGTTTACCTGACGAATGCCTCTTCTCGTAGATCGCATCCTATAACGACTTCGTGCTTGAAGACGGTTCTCCAATGCAGTGAGGCCCAAACGTCGGGCACGATGACAGCTAAAACGGTAAAATTAAGGAATACAAACCTATTTCAATGCATGCCACAATGATCAGAGCAATATTTAATCAATAATCAAAAACGGAACGCTAACTGTTAAAAGTAAGGGTCTAAAAATCAAAACCTAGAATGAACACGGACAAGCGCTATGACCGTTAGGTTCTAGGTATATTGTCATTATAACAGGCTGGTAAGCATTAGCTCACGTAGTTGTAGTCTATTCGGACAGACAGTGTGTGTGAACGGTTGTAGCCGGTTTTCTTTGTTCTTGGAATATCTTTAAAAACTTTAAGAACACAACTTTCTTGTAAAGTTTGGCTTTTTGTCATTTGATGCATTAGACTTTTTCATTATATTTATACAAATTTCGTACGTTTAAGGTAATTGATGACAACCAATAATGCTCTCTACTGCGTATATGCTGTCATGTTACCAAACAGAAAAATAAACTTTTCATCATACAGCAAAGCAAGAAACGTACACCATACTACCACTGGACCATCACATGGGTTTTTACAGGAGGATCGCATACAGTTTTTCGTCAAAATGTATTTATTGCTTTCCTAATCTTAAGGACCAATCTTTCCTGATACCAGCTTCTTACTAAAAAAGGTTTACACCTAGATCCTGACTGTCAAAGCTTGTCCGTGTTCCTTCTAGACTTTTAGACTTCTACACCCTTACTATTAACATTTAACATTCCATTTTAGTCTTTTGTACAGCCGTACCGGCTGAGAAGACTATTGCAACGACTTTGTCCGTCCGTCCGTTCGTCACTTTTTTCAACTTCGCAACGGTACCAGATAGAGAAGGCCACTGTTTACAACGTTAGATTCAGTGTCAAAAGTTAGTTAAAATAACATGGCAAATAAACCATCGTTACCTCCTTATAGCTAATAGACTTCTTCGACGTAACTAAATTAAATAATAACATTTCATCGGCGAATTGAAATCCTAAGGATTTCTGTTAACGCAGCCGTAAAAACAAAATCATTTTAGCATCGTTTAAAAGAGTCTTGTCGCATTGTTGTATGAATGAATAGGCTTACGGTCGAACCAAATTCTCCATTAGGTCTATCTGTTACTTATCTGCTGCTAAAACTGCCGTTAAAAAAATTAGGCCTAAAAAATGAAAATTAGGTCTAAAATCACGTTGCTATGGCAACGTCAAGTTGCTACGAGTCGCTGCTGGCTTTCTCAACAGCGTTTCTTCTGTCCCTTCCCTACTACCACTCAAAGAAGAATGATATATGGTGGGACAAGAAACACCAAGAGCCCAAGTTTCTCCTAACAAAGTTACTTCCGGCCCAGGCCAAGTATTAAACGAAGGAGACGGCCATGTTGCGAGAAGGAGACGTCTATCTTACAGGAAATACACGGAGACGACCATGCTGCAGGAAGTGACGTTTACTACCTCCACCAGAAAACGCAAAGCATCATGGGGATCGAGCAGCATAACTAACTCAAATTGATCACAATAAGAATACAAATTAACCGCTTAACAATCACTATCATATGCCAGATTACGCCATTAAAGTAATTTTAAGGTAAATCAGAACTGTCTGATCAAGGTTTACTTTTATTAGTCCAACAATCAATTTTAAAACGAGTTGTAGTTACGAGTAATGCTAAGTATAACGCATGTTTTTGTGTTTAAAGAAGCGACCTGAGTGGCCACGTAGGCTTAAGGTTTTTCTGTGGTTCACGTTTCTTCTAACGAACTGAATACGGTTTGAATCGAACACAGAATAAGTTCTTCAACTTCGGATGTTGCCCACGCACGAGTATTTCGTCAATTTCCGAAGGTATTGTCGCTGTAGCGGTGGTTAACATAGTAACGATGCCACCATTATTTTTATTTCAAGTTCGCCTCCTACGAGAACCTGTGCTGCCTTCTGGTGTGGCTATTCGGTCACTTTGGCAGAAACAGGTAATACGACGTCACACCACCCTGCATTCTCTGAACATTTTTGGTTGCTAAACGAATAGTCCAGATCTGCTAATGAACCATCTTCTCTAGTCGCGTCATCTTTGCTACCACTGATCTATATAGGCTACGTTGCGCATTACGTTGTCACACTGTAACTGTGTGCCCGGAGGCATACCGTGTTGCAAAAATGAATAGGCTTACTGTATACAATCCAAATCTCCGTTAGTTGCTACTTACGAAATTAAAGTTGAAAATTAGGCCTAAACGCTGACAATTACGCCTAAAATGTAAAATATGCTTAAAAGCTAACACATTTTTAACGGATATTTCTGATGGTTACTGCTTTTAGATTATATAATAGAGGTAGCTGTTCCAATGCGTGATAGAGAAGTATGCCTCACTATCGGTAGTGGCAGAACTGTATGATGGTCATTAGCGACTACTGGTGACTATGGCAAATTCACTGTTTCACTTGGTATCAACTATTTCGTCTCTGTTCTAAATTTGAAGGAATTCGGATGATAATAGGCATAATTTCAAAATCGCCACCCAATTTCAACATGGCGACTATTTGAGATTACAAGTGACCATAGGACATTCATTGTTTCAATTGGTATCACCTATATCGTCTACGTTCTAAATTTGAAAGAAATCGGGCAATAATAAACAATTTCAAAATGGAGCTGATTTCAAAATGGCGACCATTACAGATTAACAGCACCGATGGTGCATTCATTGTTTCATTTGAAATCAAGTAATAGCTGGCTCTCGTCTTGTGCAAAATCTGAAATAAATCGGAATTTTCCCAGTGGTAGACGTAGGTTAGAAACTACATTCAGCAGCAGATGGTAGGATTCCTGTCTACACGTAACATTGGGAGTAATTATACACGCTATGGTGTAAGATTCGTATCTACACTGAATGTGAGGCGCCTCTCCTGCTCGGAACATTAGGAACTGCTGCTGTACAGTACGCTATTTTTAGTACCAAACAATTATGTATTAACATTAACAAGGATGCGAACCGAACAGTATACAGGAATCTAACAGGAATGTTATCTATACCGACGTAAGAGATCGTTCATTTAATTACGTAACACCTGGAAGGGGGGGGGGGGGTTGACCAAATGTGTTACCAACTGTTATGATTGAGGCGGGGGAGGTATGCCGAAGTATTATGTAACACACTAATTTTCGCAAAATTATTTTTCGCTAAAAAAAAATGTTTTAACAAAATTCTTCTAAATAAACTATTTTTCTAACTTCTGTTTACGACTTACATTTTTTTTTTCAAAATCACTGGTCATTAAGACCCTAGACACTAATTTACAGCTCATAAAATCGAATTCATAAAAAAAAAAACCTACAGAATTGGGAGAGGAAGAATACGTATTTTCAGTTGGGAGGGGGGGGGGTCATGCTAAGTGATGGACTGGTGTTACAATGGAGGGGCAGAGGGGCGTCTAAATTGATAAAAAAAAGGTTACGTAATTTGTTAACGCTCCCTAATTGTTCGTTGGGATTTGGTTACAGTAAGGAGAATTTTTTTTTTAATCAGCAAAATAGCACTGTTTCAGTTATCACGTGATGGCTTGTTTCTAAATAACTATTTCAGTTACACTAACATAATCTTGAAAAGGCACATGCCCACCTAGGAAGCTATGACTTGACTCTATTTCCATGATTTTAGGTGGCGTAGTTTGTTCTGTAGAGAGGAGAGACGAAAGGTACATCCCTAGAAAAAAAACAAGAACAAGAAGATGTCTCTTTGGCCCCTCTCTGGATCTCCGATTTGGTTGGGTCAGTTTTTAAAATTTTGGACTGTAAGCAGGCCTTGACTAGTCGAGGATAGCTTCCAAATTTGGTTTTAAAATGTTCTTTTTTGACGGAGTTATGAGCTCTCAAAGTTGAGAGTTTTAACGCCTAGGCTGACCCTTACTAACATTGGCTATCGTTAATAAATATTCAGGAACCTAATAAGTGTTAAAGATTATACGTGCGATTCTAGCCTGTCTTCTTGAACGGTGCATTTTATTTCCTGGCTCGTTTTAATTTAGGCAGGATTGGCATAAAGTGTTTTTTTTTTCTTCTCTTTAAGTGCTGTATGTGCTTTACCAATCATATATTTAAAACTTTAATAGATGCAATTTTCTCAATTGTACATTTGATTATTTCAATTAAAAATCATCAATTTTTATCCGTGTACAATAAGTACATTTTAACAAGTAAAAATTCAATCATATAACCCTTTTTTTACGGCACACTTGACATTTTTGTTGGTAATCCGTGTACCTTTTTTACAGCTACGGCGTTGCGCTACAAAGCTTTATGCATGCAGTCGATTGTTGCTGGGCACTTTGAAACAGTTCAACTCAGCTCTGAAAGCCTGCATCTGCGAAATAAATACGCCATTCTATCGTTTCTAGCTGCCAATTTCGAGGCCTCAAAATTAACAACTTAGCTTATTATGGTTTAAATCTATATCGTTTAGCTGAAACACGGATTCTTTCACGGTAATTTTATTTGAGGCCATGACCCACAGTCGTACGCCCCAACAACAATCAACAATCTGCTTTTTAGCAAAGACATAACACGTCCACGAAGAATGGATCTTGAGTTTGGAGTTGAGTGGCATTGTTCTCTAATTACAATGGTTAAAACAATGTAAAACAATCAAAATGATCGTTCAGGGTCTCGTAACTCCGGAATGGCTCCGCCAATTGAAAAAGTGGTCTCTCTGAGGATGAAGCCCAGGGAAATTTCTGGCTTAGATCATGCTTCAGATTCTAGGTAGATGCAGTAGTTTTTTTCTGAAACCGTGTCACACAAGAACAAGAACAACCACAACAAGAAGTAAACAGTTTTCAAATTTACGTGTGGTTTCCTACTTTTACTCTTGCACGGAATTGCATAACAGTTGGCATCAAGTTGGGAAAATTTGTTATCTACTATCTGGCTAAGTTTGGTCGAAATATATTGAATAGAAACGGAGAAATTAATAGTTTTAGTTTTGCTGGAGAGAGGACTTCAATATCGTATATATATATACATGGCTATCGCCGTGTATGATTTTGCCAAATTGAAACTAAGGATGGCATTTTCATTTTAAATGACCTATTACTTTACCGGTAGATAGCCTTATGCTGGTAAACTGTATTTAACTGGTGACTTGTCAGCTGACGAAGGAATTTTAACAAAGAATTTTAAAAGAGAAAGTTAAACTTTGTTATTTAGTCAAACAAGCACATAAACAGGGAACTTACAAACCTATCAATCTATTTATTCAAACAATACAACAATATAAAACTACACAGACTATCCAGTCACGTCATCAACACACATGTAATTGCAGGCTATTCCTACTTAGAATAGAACAGGATAAAAAGTTTAGGGCAGTGCCAAAGGCTACATTGAAGGTGCCCAACCTACCCTCACCCACCCCATGAAACAGAAAACACACAAAGATTACAAGAGAAAACACTGCCTATCTGGCAAAAACAAAAGAAATTGTAGGTAAGATAGGTATCACTTCCTGAAGTGATGTCATAGCTGATTAGGTAAAGATGACCTGTTCCTGATTAAATAATGACGACTCAACCGTGATTAGATAAACACCCTTTTCTCGTCATAACATTGTAGCTGATTACATAAGGATGACTCATATACGTCATTAGGACGTTATTACTGAGTCATCCGACGGCCAGCTTGAATATCAGTGGCCATCTTTAATCTCGGCGGCCATTTTGGATCTCGTTGGTCATCTCAGTAGTCATCTTAAATCATTTGAACCCCCTCCCCCCCCCCCCCCCCCCTTCCCCTTCAATTAGGCTGAATGAATATTTTTTTTCTTTTTCCGTGGATTTTTAATCTTGGGAGTATAAAACACAATTTCTCTAGACTGGAACGGATCTCGAACCCTGGATTATGGAGTGGAAGCCTGTGACATTAGCACTGGACGATGAGAGTAACTGGAGTTGAAGGGAGGTTAACAGTTAGGCTTGTACCTAACTGTTGAGTGATGTGACATTATGGAATAGTGCCAAACCCACAATGCAATTTTTTCGTCCATTTTGTGTGACTTCAAAGGAGATATCCAATAATGGAATTAATTCAGTTGGTCACATTGTCGCCCAGCACGTTCAGATATGGCGGGGCTGTCCTGAGGGAAAACCCACCCTGATACTTTGGGGATATATAAAGTGTTATTATTTATCGCTGTGCTGTCCATTGGCTTTCTCTAATTCCTCTATTCAAAGCCAATTTTGATGACCAACCAAAATTATACAAACTTATAACTGTTATTGTCTTCTGTCCTCCTCTTCTCTTTTTGGGAGTTATTTTTCATAATAAAGCATTCTTTGGCTTCTGTCCTCTCCCCTACCAGTTTAGACCGTGGAAAACGTGCCGTGACATTTTTTATGATTGCTCTGAAGATGTATTCCCTCGCATAAGGTTCGGCTAGTGAGATCGTCATAGGATTCTACAATGACAAAAATAATGTGATTTCATCTTCTCGAAACACTTAAAGATGTGTTTCACCTCAGTCCTCCTGATCAGATTCCTATTTTTTTCATTGTGTGAGCATTATGTAGGTGGTAACGTGGCGTGATCATTTTCGGGTACACTTGGGAAGGGGCGTGTGTGTTGGGGGTAGCTTAGACGGAAATTCCATTTTCAATATGGTGTATAATAACTACAAAAGGGGCACTAAATGAGCTCCTGGTTGCAGGTGCTCAAATAGTTTGCCCGGGTACTACTGTAAACAGTGCGACACACCAATACCTCCAACATAGCAGACACTTGCAAGAGGAAGATTCCCCAGGGATTGAAAATGTTTTTAAAAGTAGTTTGTATTTAGCATTGACTCTGACAATTTTAAAACTTTGTATTTGTAAACACTTACATAACAGGGCATCAAGCCTAAGGCGTTATTAGAAATTTCCAATGATGAAAAGTGCTATTTTTAGGCTCAGAATTGTATTTTTCCTATAGTTTGGACATTGTTTTTTCTGACAGCTTGCCTTTCCCCAGACTATACCTAAAAAAATTCATGACCATTCCCTCGAGAGAACTTGAAAAACTCTTTAGTTCTCTCAGTTGCACCCCCCTCCCCCTCCCAACCCATGATAAATAATATACCAGGTCCGTTAGCTGGTCACAATGTTGGTTCTTTAATTGTTTCTTCGTTTATTGCACTTTTTTATTAGTCCTTATACATCATGAAAAAATTCCTGAATTTCGGGAATAATCCAGGAATCCTGAGATTGCGAGACACGAATCCCGAAATTCCGGGATTACAGTTTCTCCCCAGTATTGGATGTCTGCATTACTGATGCAGTCCGAAAATGTGTGTGATATGATGTAATATGATGCTAAACCATCAAAAAAGCGCAGTGCAATGCAAGAAAGCTTCGGGTAGCTTCTTGTGACTGAATCTATGAAAGACAACAGAGCTAGCAATTTGTTTGATTGTCAGATTATATTGCCTGACCGAAACTTATTTAGTTTGTATAACTTACCAGATTGCTCTGAAGATGCATTCCCTGGCGTAAGTTTCTGCTAGAACTGTTTTCGTCTTAGGGTTGTATAATGACGAAAACATTGTCAGATCATCGATGAGACTAAACCGAACGACGCTGAGGACCAAGTCCACATGCACCCCACGATGTGGCCACCTATAGGACAACCAACGAACGGCAGCACACAGCACGTCTGCTTCACTAGGAGCAAAAAATAGAAAATATTGTCGTGAAAAAAAAACTGAGTCAACTTTGTTTTTAGATCATGAATATGAAATACAGTACATTCGCGATATAACGAACCTCTGAATGAGAACCAGTGCCTTACACCGAATATACGTGCGTTTCATTTCCATCTAGCAATTTAGCGAAACAAGAGTGTGGTTCGCGATAAACGTCAAACTGCGGGTAGATGAACGGGTTTGGGTTTGTGTGTATTGCATAATGCTGACGTTGACTTTACACCATACTCCTGATTCGCTAAATTGCTTTATGGAAAAGAAACGCACAGTATTATTCATGAAGCGCAGTGCGAAACAGTGCAAAGGCACCACTCGTCCCGAGATGGTGTCTGTCTGTCTGTCTTCACGATAACTATACGAATCTGTTGTCCGTTACATTTAAAAATGTTCATGCGTATTCTAGGCTTTGTTTGTAGATTTAAAGTTGCACTATCACCGATTGAAAGCAGTTTGCAAATACCCTGGCGCCATCTAGCGGCTGTGATATTGTCAACCTGTACAACTTGCTGCCAGGTGCGAGATCGTACCAAATTTTCACTCATTATTTAAGAAGGCTCATGGCTTGTCTGTTTCATAAAAAGAAATGACATTGTGGATTCTTTCGCTTGAAGCAAGCAATTGCTAGATTGTACTAGATAAGCTAGATGGTGCCAGATTCTGCCTACTTTCAATCGGTGATAGTGCCACTTTAAAGGTGCATATTCGCCGAATGACAGCTTGCAGCATCTAGCGCCGTCTATCATTATTTAGCACTCTTATTTTGAACAAGCGAAGGAATGAGCAAAGAAATTTCTTTTTACACAACCAACTAGCCACGTGCCTCCTTAATTACTCAATGTCAAGTGCAACAGGGAGCAAGCGGTCAAGGTTAACGATATCACTGTCACTAGATGGCGCTATATAGGGAAAAGCGCTGATGATGTCGTTAGGCTTAACTTTACCGCTTCCTTCCTGGTATACTAACTTTGCATTCAATAATTAAGGAGACACGTGGCTTGTTTGTTGTGTAAAAAGAAATGTATTTGTGTGTTCCTTCGCCTGTCGAAAGTAAGGGCTAGACAGAACTAGATAGCGGCAAAGGGCTACAGATGCTGCATCTTGTCATTTGGTGGCAATCCCCCTTTAAGTTAAAAAATTTATTAAACTGGACAAGGGATTAGAGGTTGATTTTTTAAGATCAGAACTAATTGGACTATTTGCTCAATACCATTCACCATTCGTTCTAATCGCAATTTGCCGAAATTAATCGGAAATGAAAGTCATGGCAAGACATGAATCAGACATGAAATTTGGAACCCTCACAAATAAAATGCTAGATAAAAAGCATGCGTGTTATGTCTTTCAGTTGGTGGTTGGAGACCACAGATGCACAAATCCAACAAATACACCAGCATCTTGAGTCACATACGAAAAATCCTCCTAATAAAGAACCAATTTACGAAAAAAGGTATGGATGGAAATACTAAATTCATCAGACGATTAAAAAGAAAAATACGAAACCACATCCCAAAAAGGAAATGTCTTTTTCACAGAACAGCATAAAATCTCACGTACGTGAAACAGTACATGCATTGCATCTTGTGAAAATGAAAATGTAGATGTAATTCTATATGGCTACCGCTGGTGTTTTTGTATTCTGCATAAAGGATTTTGACGTTTACTCTCAGCTTCTGCAAGGCCTTCTGTATTAAGAACTTTGTACAAAGATCCACTTTTTGGAGCCCTAGGCTGCTTCTATAAAGTTAAGCTTTTAATGAAATTAATTTTTTTTTAAAAGTGCGTATGCCTCGTTATCATATTATTTCACTACAGACTTGCACTAGAGAGTACAGGATAAGGTGTGCCAGACGTATACCACTAAAAACAATGACATTAGAACAATGTGGTAAAAATTGGAATTACTAAGTCATGGGGTAGCGTCTTCTCGTAGCATTACTTTTGACGAGGGAGCAACCAAAGGAAAATCATGATATCAATACCACTGGGGAGAAAAGAACCTTACACTTACTTGGTGAGTGGGGAGGGGGGGGGGATAAGGGTGACTGAAAATAAGATTCCAGGGCATAAAAGTAGGTCGACTAATACCTATACGGAAACGTCTTTTAATTCTGAACAACATTTTTGGAAAATCAGTTTGGTGAAAAACCCAAAACACAGGGTTGCTCCCCTATCTTCCGTCTCCATGCGTGGGTGCACTTTTCAGAGGTGGTTACAAAAACCGATTTTGCGTGGGTGGTTGAGAGATGTGGCAAGATAGCGGTTAGAATGGCTATTTGTTACATGGCGTTGTTACCAATGTTACATACCGTTGCTGCATATCAGTCTGGTACAAGTATCTGATTTCTAAAATTAGGTGGCAACAGGTTCCACCTGATTTTGCCAAAGGTTCTACACCTATGTTTTAGTAATTCAGTTTTTTTTTATCGCATTCTTCTAATTTCAATATTTGTGGCGATGTGCTATCTGTTACACTCTGTACATAGCTACATATCTATCATCTAATGCATAATAGTACATAATTTTACATAATAATACAATTAAGTAGCAAGGCAAAACACTGCAGGAGTTAAAACGAATCTTCGTTTTATGTCCGAACCAACACTGACCAGACCTATGAACTGCATTGCTCCAGACTATAGTGTTTTTAATTTTTTTAAAATCACTTTTTGAAATGCCGACCGTTACTGTTTTATTACAAAAATGCCTGTAACCAGGTGACGATTTTACAGGGTGGGTTGGGTGTATGTGGTGTCGCATCCCTCCAATATTTGGTCAGTCAGAAAAAGTTGTCAAAAAACTAAATAATAATTTGTTTCATCCTGTCCAGATGTGAGGTTCAAATAAAGAACAACATCCCATCCAGATCAAATTTGATTATCAACTAATGAACTACATCCTATCCAGATGCGCGACTCAACTAAAGAACTACACCAGGTCCAGCTTGTGATTGTCGACTAATGAATTACATCCCATCCAGATGCGACGCTCAACTAAAAACTACACCCCCTAGATCCGATTGTCAACTAAAGAACTACATCCCATCCAGGCGTGATTTGTCAGCTAAAGAACTAAATCCCATACAGATGCTGGCTCAACTAAAAAACTACATCCCATCCAGATATCATTGTCTACTAAAGTACTACATCCCATTCAGATGTGAGGCTCAACCCCGACCAGATGTAATTGTCAACTAATGAACTACATCCTATCCAGACGTGAGGCTCAACTAAAGAACTTCATCCCATCCAGATATGATTGTAAACTACATCCCATCCAGATGAGAGACTCAACTAAAGAACTACATCCCATTCAGAAAGGATTGTCAACTAAAGATCTATATCCTATCCACATGCAATTGTCAACTAAAGAACTACATCCAATGCAGAAGCGATTGTCAAGTAAAAAAACACATCCCATCCAGACGTGACTGTCAAATAAAGAATCCAGATGTGAAGCTCAACTAAAGAACTACATACAATCCAGATGCGAATGTCAACTAATGGATGCACCCTATCCTGGTGTGGCTGTCAACTGAAGAGCTACATCCTATTCAGATGTGACTTTCAACTAAAGAACTACATTCCATCCAGATGTGAGACTCAACTAAAGAACCAGTGGCGTAACTAGTGGGGGAGGGGGGGGGGCAATGGGTTGATTTGCCCCCTCTGTGAGATTTTGAAAGCTTATTCGGCAAATTGGCCAAGTCACTTTTTCCATAGTTAAAAAATTATTTTACCGTCAGATGGCTGCATTTTAAGGTCAAAGACGCAACTTTCATCTTACATAATTTATACTTCTACTGTTTCTCCTTTAAATCACTAAAGCAACCAGGTAACAAATGGAGAAATACGAAAATCAATAAAGATAAACAGTAAGAATTACCAACTCCGTATTTTGCTTAAAATTCTCAACAAAGTATCAGTGTTTAAAAAATAAGTATCTAGTATGAAAAACTGAAAGATTTACATTACACATTTTTTTATGCGTATAAAGCATCAGCAAAGCTGGTTTTATAAAAATGTTTCCAACGGCACTTTACAAGGTCAGAAAATGCCGGAAAATAGCAGAAATGCATCAGCTTCCGGGGCTCTTATTCGGTTCTCCCTCCACACCATTCGGCTAAATGCCTAGTGTTGCCCCCTCACTACAAAACCCTAGTTACGCCACTGTAAAGAACTACATCGTAACATCCCATTCAGATATGATTATCAACTAAAGAACTACATCCGATCCAGATGCGATTGTCAACTAAAGAACTACATCCCATCCAGATGTGAAGCTCAACTAAAGAACTACATCCCATTCAGATGCGATTGTCAACTAAAGAACTACATCTAATCCTAACGTGATGTCAACTAAAGAACAACATTCCATCCAGATGTGACTTTCAACTAAAGAACAACATCCCAACCAGATGTGAGGCTCAACTAAAGAACTACATCCCATTCAGATACGATTATCAACTAAAGAACTACATCCAATCCAGATGCGATTGTCAACTAAAGAATTACATCCAATCCAGATGTGACTGTCAACTAAATAACTACATCATATTCAGACAGGGTCGGACTGGCTTAGTTTTTTGCCTCTGCCCGACAGTGACAGAAGGGCACCGGCCGGGGGGTAGGGGAGAACTTAGGTCCTTTTAAAAATGTGGTAATTACATAAACTAATACATTTTTTTGGGAGGGGGAAATTGAGGCATTAAAGTGAAATGTTTGGCTGTCGACGCTGGTATGGGTGACCTTATTTTGCAAGATAAATACACTTTATTGGACAAATAATAATTCATTGCAAATGTGCGAAGCCTAATCAGTGCAATCGTATGGACCGGAAGAAGTGAAAGCGTGCCCGCCACTTTGTCCAATATGAAGTGTACATCTTGCAAAATGAGGCCTTCATATCAGCAAGGAACGATCAATATTTAGCACTCTGCATTATTACCTCAACTTATGATACACAGCACTTACAAACAACCCAGGCAAAATAATTTCAGAAAATAATAGTTTTAGGTTCATCATTACGTTAAAAAAAACTGCACTAATAAGTTAGAACGGCAAAAGTTAACCAAAAAAAATGATCTTGGACGAATGTTTGTTCATCATCTGTCAGTGTTGTGAATGTATCGATTCGATTTGAGCGATGTGATGTGTGTTACATATATTAACGTTTTAGTTACGTCCTTTCCGTTGTTTTTCCCCCTTTATCAACTAATATCAAAAGAAAATAAAGAAAAGCTAATATTTAAAATGCGTTAATCATAAAAAAAAAAAAGATTAGGGCGCCAGGGCGCCTATTCTCAAGGGCGCATCTGCCATTGGCAGACGGGCACACGTCCCACTCAGCC
Organism: Lithobius niger; assembly: GCA_023313725.1. Taxonomy (NCBI): domain Eukaryota; kingdom Metazoa; phylum Arthropoda; class Chilopoda; order Lithobiomorpha; family Lithobiidae; genus Lithobius; species Lithobius niger. The sequence goes on from JAHWFP010113447.1 coordinate 57,299, forward strand.
CCTGCATTCAGATGTGACTGTCAACTAAATAACTACATCGTATTCAGATGTGAGGCTCAACTGAAGAACTACAACCCATCCAGATATGATTGTCAAGTAGCGGCCTACATCCTATCTAGGTGTGAGGTTCAACTAAAGAACTACATTCCATCTAGATGTCACACCAAAGAACTACATCCCATCCAGTTACGATTATCAACTACATCCATTCCAGCTGCAATTGTCATCTAAAGAACTACATCCAATGCTGATGTGACTGTCAACTAAAGAACTACATTCAATCCAGATGGAAAACTCAGCTAAAGTACTACATCCCATCCAGATGTGACACTCGCATAAAATGCTGGCTATGTTTGTTTCTTGCAGTCTCCTGAACAACTAACGGAGGTTAGTGCTGCTTGAGTACTGTGCCCACCTGAACGCTGCACAATTAGTTCTCCCAAAACAAAGGATTCCCACCAAGCCTTTTTGTCCCTTTGATGTCGTGATATCAAACGCTAAACACTTGAACGAAGTTAATTCCACCAGGTAAAAGGGTGAAGGTTAAATGAAAAATCAGAAAATTAATGACAGCAAAGTTTTCAAGTATTCATTTAATGTCCGACTTCTTAGTCGGCGGGATTAACATGGTGAAAGAGCTTCAGCAAACAGCAAACAGAAGAAACGAATGGCAGGATCATAAATAAACATGTTTGTTTTGGGCTATATATCACATTTTTTTGGTCGACATTTACGAAGTCTAACCTTTTTCCCTATAACAATTACGAGATGAAAAGCCGAAATACCAGTCACAAGGTGCAAAATTGTTGGGGGGTGGGGGGCTTTACGTATCTTAAATCTTTCTCGAGAAGTCTGCCGAACTCGTACTATTTACAATGGGTAGGTAATTTGCTTCATGCTGTTGTTGTCGTCGTGCTGCTACTCGCGTACTTCATGTTCATTGTTCCCTCTTAATTTCGTCCCTTTTATACGAGAGAAACACAAGGTATGCCAGGCTGTTTATCTCTTTGATCCATCCAGGATTTGAGTATATGGAGTGCCATTCTGGGAGCTCATACCTCTTCCTCAAAGGTAAAAGATTAATTGAAAGTGTTCAGAGGCATCTATGACCAAGTAAGCAATTTAAAGGATAAAAATTACGAAGAAAGGCCACAAGCCCTTAACATGCATTCTTTACTTTGATGGCATCAATGAGGAGGGCTAATTGGATCTACCACATTCTACACAATTACTCCCCTAATGCAGTAATTAATCTCTTTGAGAGCAGTAGGCCTATTCACACCGGGGCTTCTCAATTTAAAATTGCATTTGCCCGAAACTTGGATAATTGCCGTTAAAAACTCTTTTGACATTCAGACTCATTCCACTATGGAAATCTTTCCCAAATGAAGCGGTTTGTTCCAGTTCCAATAAAGTAGATTCCTCCAGGTTGGCTTTCCAGTATAACATTACTTCAGATGCGTGTAAATGTTGCATAGTCATTCATTTTCCTATTTTTCCCTTCGCGTAAGCTCACCTCTAACAAGTGAATGTTGCAAAGGCTAATTCGCGCATGCTCGAATATAGTGAGAAGGTACGTCAAGCTTTTAATGGTTTTAATAAGAAATTGAATGAATTTATCTCAGACGAAAAAAATATGAATAATTCTTATCATTCCTCCTGCTTGAGGGCCATTCTTGTTTTGCCCGGGATCCCGGAAGTATCCCTATTTTAATGCTTGTTATTATTTGCTTTGTTTTTGTGAGTTTTGTATGCTGTTAAAAAATATTTAAACAGTCTAAAGGGTTTTTTTTTGTTTGTAAAAACTATTCAGAGTCTAAAAGTTTATTTTTGTTTTTAATTATTTTGCATGGCATACTACTTTATTTATAAACAGACGCCTTCTTGTGCTATGTACGGCAGTATATGTTATTAATAAGTAACAGCAGGAGGAAATTAATAAAGCTTACTTCATTTCCTCCTAGTAGTTATTGGTGAGGAACGAGCGGTTATCGATTTTTAACCCACGCTGCGCTTATTTGCCCGGCTAGAGAATGCATATATGTCGAGGCGGAACCAGACATGTGAGAGTTAGCAGAGATCAGATTTCATTCGGCCCATACGGTAAGTTAAGCAATTCCTCTTTGTACATTTTTATTGCGTTACGTTTTTGGACGCTGTATTTGGTTGTTGGTGTGCGTTCCCGGTCACGTGATCCAGAAGTGTGAAAAGTGTGGGTTATCGGCAAAAGTGAGGGGTAACTTGATAACCCACACTTTTTGTGATGACGCACACTTCTGGTCACGGTTAACAGGATTTAACCTACGGAAATTTAGCATGACACTGAGCTAGCGTGACGTCACAGCCGTGGTATAAATAATGAAATAAATAGCTGACATGTGGAAAGAGTTGGCAAATTTACTGAGGATGGTGGCAGCCAGCCACCGAAAATTAGCTGGACATTAAAAAGTGTCCTGTTGTGAAAATGAGCGGACATTTTCTCCATAATTCCAGTAATTATGAACCTAATAGTAACCGGACTCCGTACCCATGATACGTATTCACACGTACGACATGCCGTACATAATACACACAAAAATCTGTGCAATCTGTGCACACGATTGCGTCAAAAGCGTGTCATATTCGAGGTTCGTAACTGATGAGCAACTTTATTGTAATACTGTAAGTCGCGTTATTATTTTGGGAGCTAATTGGTTTATTCCATTCCCAGAGTAAAACAATTGGTTATTATGTGGTTTATCCAAACCACGCTAAATCACTCAATTTCTTCACTAACCGATGCAGATTTTCATCCTCTTCTCATTTCACATTACAAAACCGGGCGGAAATGAAAATGTGTCTCAAGTTCTGAAAAAAATATTGAAAACACGTAAAATGATAAAATGGCCGTGTTAAAGCGCCGGCCATCTTGCAGGATAAATGTAGCAAGAAAAACCGATTTACATCACAATGAAAGGAGACTGAAATTATTTTTCTTCCGCAACTCCACAACAAAAATACAACCTAAGCTAACAACAAAACCACAAGAACCTGAGATAACAAAAAAAAAGGACAAACAAAAATAAAACAAGAAAAAGCAGGAGAGATTTCTCAGTCCAGACAAAGGTAGGCAACGTGAGCAAGGCAGCATAGTTTGGAATATAACTTTCCGTTTTCTCGAAATCACCTTTTCCTGCAACTCTGCATCCTGGAACAACACCGTCGCTTTAACACGGGCGGAACGAGTTTTTTTTACGCGTTTTCACACGTTTAACGTGTTTTCAAAACGCGTTTGGAGAACTTCAAACTCGTTATCCCCGGATATTGTAGTTCGAATAGGTGGAGGATGGCGATCTGCGTCGGTAAGTACCAAAATTGAGTGATTTGGCGTAGTTCGGATAAACTACATAATAACCAAATAATTAGCCGACCTATGAGTTTCATATAAAATCTTTAGCTTTCTTCACAAGAAAAATGAGTGGGGGGTGGGCTAGCCACAGCCGTAGCAAATTCATTCAAAACCAATTCTTGCCAATTCATAACGTTAGCACAGAACTCAAAGGAAAAAGAAAAAAAACAATCTTACCTGTCAATGTTTAAATAAGGGAGATTGAGGTAATCTACAACAGCGTCCACAGACCAAGACAAGAAGTCATTTCCGCACACTACGTCCATGAAATGTTCGCCGTCAGTAATATGTTCTCTCCAAGCAGTCTTCGTCTTAATTTTGTCCGCGAATTCGTCATCCGAAGCTAGAGCTGAGGTTGCGTTAACAGGCGGCAGAGCCATTGTAATATGCTTGGCGAAGGGGGGACCCGTTTCAAACTCCTCCGTAACTGTACTTTTTGATTGTTTTTTCGCCAACCGGTCGCCAACCAGTTCCACTGCAGGGTCATGACCATTTTTCGGCAGTGATGAAGAAATGGTCTTCTTATCGGAGGAACGCTGTCTCATTTCTTTTTCAGCAGATGGATTTTTGATCAACGAATTGTCATTCACAGGCGAAAGAACTTTAATATTCTCCTTAGATGCCATCGTTGCGTCCTGATGGTCCCTGATTTACTGTCTTTCTTTGGTACGGGGCTGCGGATCCTCGTGTGCTGCGATTGTAATGCACGTTGAAGTACGTGCAGATGAATATGAGCAACAATGAGACAGGTCGCTTTCTCAATCGGAAATATTTCCGATAAGTCGTGCGCGACGCTTTATTGTTACGGACAGGCCATTATTTTATGGCCGCGGGAAATGTGACCACCAACTTCGGTGATCCGAAATTCCTTCTCTGGAGTAGATATGGGCAGATATGAGCGTATCTGGAGCCATACCTAATAACATCTGGTAACATATCTGGATTTTTCAGATATGGTAGAAGATGGCTTGCCAGACGAATTTCCATATCAAGCCAGAGTTGGTGCCTTTCAGGTCGCTTTCAAAATATAGATGGATTTGCCTAAGTACGGTTTTTAATGTCTAAACTACACGAGCTGTGAAGGTGCAAGTTGCACAAATTTAGTCCTTAATTTTATCATTACGGGATATCTGGACTACTTTCGGTTCAAAGCACAACGGAAGCTAATGTCACTCCACGAATCGTGGACAATTCGTCCCCGGACATTCGTCCCAAAGTTAGTCCCCGGACCCCAAAATTCGTCCACCATTTTGTCCTCACAGTTTTGTTACCGAGCAGAAGTTAGAAAATCAAGCTGAGTCGGTAAAAGAACCTTTAAAAACCCGAAGGTTGACAAAACTACGAAAAATAAATAACAAAAAAACAAAAAAACATTAGCCTACAATTTTATTTTGTGCAAAAAATGGGGTTAAAGTCGGAAATTTATGCCTCACACCTCCCCTAACGCCAGAATGGGGGCTGCCCGGTTACTATTGCTTGTTATTGTATGAATAACGTTAAGGATAAATCTCCAGTGTAAAGGTGGAAGGGGCTTGGAGTGCCTTAAACTTCTCCAGTAGAGTCCGGGAAAGTTAAAGTCAGCGTGAATTTGACACATTTTCAGGCACAATTCATTATAGTTCGTTTGCGCACGAGAATTTACAGAAAATGGACAGTCAGTGTAACACAACAGCGACATAATTCACTTCTGAGACATAGGATACAGATGCTCGCAGGAAAACACCAACTGCTTTACAGAATCGCGCAATGGCATGGAAACATTTTGCATTGTCTTTCGTCCTGGTTGTACAAAGGAGATGGCTAAGAGACGAATTTTTCGTAATCCATGGATCAAGTCTTTTACGGTACTTGGTGTACCAAGAGCAGTACAACAACAGACGGGTAACAGACTTCTGCACCGCAAGCAGTCCAGAGAGATAACTCACTCCAACCTAGACGATGTTTGTGATTTAGGAGCAACAAATGACCAGTCCGTAATCAAGCCAGCAGGCAAGCCATCCAATACGGCAGATCATCTAGTACAGTTTTATAATCACACATGGAGTGAATGCCAAAGAGCACTCGAACAAACGGGGCTGCCTTCCACTCCATGCTCCAAGGCAACAGATCCAAGAACGCAGAGCTTGTCTATGAGCATTCACAGGCTACAGTGTGGTAACTTGACACTTGCTGTTGGACACTGTATCCTTCGCGATAAAATCAGCATGCTCATTGCCAGCCACTCCACTATGCCCTTTAACCCATTCAGCCGATGGCAGAGATGACTGCACCGCCACCCAGAGCTTCCAGCAGACAGTAAAAGTGACTGGGTCTCCAACAGCGAAGCCTTCAAAAGCGCTCTGTAACGAGTGCAGACAGGGTTGCGAGTCAGCGCAAACTGCAAATTCCGGCAGGCAAAGATCAGCCACAATGTCTAGCGCAACAAAGATAGCTGCAAATTCACCGGTGTGACTGGAGGTTACTGCACTAGAGCGCACCACACATCCACTTTAAGGTTAGGGATGTGCACCCTCACTCCTCCAGTCATAGTCTCTTTGTAAATTGATGCATCAGAAAACACTCTGCATGCAGAAGAGCTGCCTGGTTGAATACAGAGAGAAGAGAGGTACATCACTGTCATGGACAGGAGGGCATACCACAGCAACATTTAATAGCGAGTTCAGAAGTGGATCTGCCAAAAACGACATTCCCCTCCCAGCCGCACCCAAGCTGCAACATAACCTATCGTTGAGCATCATGTAATCAGAAAGAATTCTGGCAACCGGATCACGCACACCTCTCTTCAGATTCCGGGGCAAACAGGCACAAGCAGTTCATCTGCCCTGAGATGTAATGGCAATTCACCAGCCTTCACCCATAGAGCCTGGACTGGGGTCACCACCAGAAAGCCAGTAACTACTCTTAAACAGTCATTGACGCTCACTTGGAGACCGTGCATATGTCGCTGAGCTGTGCAGTCACCAAAATGGCAGGTGATAATTTATGACCGACTTACAAAGGTACGATACACTTTCAGTAGGATGCCTTTCTTCACATCTCGGCAGTGTGCCAGTGCCTTAAGAAGTGGGTGATGACTTGCTATCTTCTTATGCAGACATCCGCCCATTCCAGTCCGCCATCGAACCAGACTCCAAGATATTTGACCTTCATCACAACAGAGACGACCAATCACCAACACTCAACTGAAGAGGGATGGCACGCCCAGCCGCTGATTGCAAGAAGACCATTAACTCCATCTTCGTTGACGCTAGCAACAAACCTCTGGCGGCAAGGCACAGAACTGCATGTTCCAAAGTGGCCTGAATATGAACCATCAGTGAATGCGGCTCCTCACTAACAAACCACAGTGCAATATCATCTGCATAGCAGACTATATTGTAGATCTGGCGCATTTCTAGCAAGACTTCATTTACAGCAATTACAAAAAGTACTGGGCTCAAACAGGTGCCCTGTGGCAGCCCTCGATCAGTTGTAGCCTGGGTCGACCAAAACCCATTCACTCTGGTTGCAAAAACTCTGCCTCCTAGGAGAGCAAGAATGGCATTGGAAACTGGGATCCTACCCCCATAGAGCCTAAAGAGGCCCTAACCCACTCAATGCTCACCGTGTCATAGGCTCCCCTGATGTCTAAAAAGACAGCAACGACTGTTTGCACATAAGCCCATGCCTCACGAATACCTGACAACAAAAAAAGTACAGCATCTTGCACACTCCGACTCACTCTATAACCGAACTGCACGGGGGTCAAGCACTCATTTTACTCCAAGTGCCAGCTAAATCTACGAACAAGCATCTGCTCATGAACTTTGCAAACACAAGACAGCAACGCAATTGGCCTGTAGTTCCGCAAGTCCGATTTCTGGGTACCATGCTTATGTACCGGAACTTGGATAGTGAAAAGCCATGAAGGCGGGACAAGGTCTCCATCTAGAAGACTCTGGAAGAAACCAAGAAGCTCAAGTTTAACAGCATCAGACAGAGACAGTAAACGAACATACGAAATTCTGTGCTGTTTGCACTTTGCCAGAGCGGACTTGAGTTCAGAAACCTTAAAGGGTACATCACAAACTGCACCAGAGACTTGTGGCCACCACAGGAAGAGGTAGGCACGCTCCACTAGGTAGACAGTAAACACAAATCGTATATTAAACGCAGCTGCCAGTGCCTCTTTCCGCAAAACAGTTTCACCTGGAGCACCAGTTGTAATATCTTGACAATAGGTCCACGCAGTTTTTAACTTTTTTTCCTATGGACCCAACGTGCACCACGCTAAAGAGATTATCCCAGCAATTGCCACTGCAGTACAGACACGAGTTCCATACGGCGCCTTCTCAGAGCAAATCAGAAAGACAGTTGCTCGAGAAATACCTCTATATGTTAACCATAAGACAGTAGTGGACAATCTTTTCCACCACCTGTATGCTTGCCTGCGATCTCTTACGGTCCACCAAACCGGTTGCTGAACACGCACTGCTCGCTGAAACCGCTCTATTGGTTTTGGCAAAACCACATGTTGACTTCACCAAACACTGAAAGTGCCATTATCTGCTGTCGGTCTCAAACGCTTCACAACATCTCTGGTGCTACTTGCAGTCAAAGGCCACAACGCAATCGGAAAGTGGTCGCTTCTGCTGAGATCATCTGAGACAGAAAAGCGGAAAGCACTGGAAATCTCAGGTAAGCAGTGGAAGAGATCAAGAACCGATTCGTGCAGATTGCCACTCTGCCAGCGAACGAAGGTCGGAGGCCTGTTTTTCACAACAGACAGATTTAGCCCATCCAAGGCCTGGACTAGTTGTCGACCTTTCGGGTCACACTTTTAAGAACCCCACACAAAGAGGTGAGCGTTAAAATCTCCCACTATAATGCATGGTGGCGGAATTGCTGCAGCCATGGTCGCCAGGTTGTCAGCCAGAGATAGGTTAACTCGTTGTGGAGAACCAAAATGAAGTGGTCTTGATTTTCGCTTATATCTTCAAGTTTAAAACCAAAGGGTGCGAAGTCTTTAATCCTCAAAATTGAGCGGCCGACATGACTGAATAACTGATTCAATGCGGGCTTGGATAAGGCAGCTGAACTGTTTCTGCGATTGTTTGCCACGATATTGAACTAAATTTGTTTATTCAAAGAGCCTTGGCCACGATACTAAAAAAAAAGGGTCAAAGGATTTTAGCGAGCGTTAACCGCACCCGGTCATCTGCCCGACGAAGCCCTAAGGCCCTATGTCTGCAACAATGAATGGCCCTATGTATGGCCACGATACTGAATCTGCCTGCAACAATGCAGAATCAACTACCCATCGAGATGACACATGTTAAATTTGGGCACACGCTAGTGTGTTGCCATCAAATAATAGACATCAGACAAAGCTAGGGCGCATTTATGTTGTTCTGTTTTTCGTAAACAAAATTGGGTTGACAGTGGATACTGAATATACCATACACATGATCGACCAAACCGTTGCAATTACAATAATAAGGAAGCGAAAAAGCCAACAAATTAACGGTCTTTCAGAAAAAAAAACATTAGTGTTCACATTCCCATATACATAGCTGTGAAGGTACACAAATAAAAACGGATTCTAGCTCACTCGAACGCAACGAACTATAATTTGAACTCCAATTCCAGGAAACAAGAATTGTGACATGCCAGCCTCCATACACACGCATTATGTACATCACTAACCAAACAAACAAAATGGTTGGATATTTCATAGACAAAATACAACATATACACCACATGAAACAGAAAGAAAACCTAAGCCCATAAACACATACAAAACAGATATCATAAACAGCAAACGCCTACAAATTATTGAAAGACTAAAAATACATACCGAAAATGAATATGTAATTGCTCACACGAACTAAAATTAAAACAGAAACAATCAAACACCAACACAGGCAAAAAAAATTGCCTTAACTAAGAGTCTGCTTGTTTCACAAATGATAAATGCACACAAAATGGACATACAACCACTAACAGGAAACAGACTTAAAATATAAAACAACAAACTCAGACAAATACAAATATAAAAAATCCTATATATAATACACAAATGCACACAAACATTTCCACGAACACAAACATAAACATTAAACATTTCAAACACAAACTGCGTTAACTTTCTGACAACCATTGAGTAAAAACAGTCCTTGCTCCTGGTATTGGAGTTTAAATTATAGTTCGTTGCGTTCGAGTGGACTCTAATCCGGTTTTATTCGTGTACCTTCACAGCTGTGAATACAGGGATACGAGCTCTAATGCCTTTTTTCTAAACTATAAATAAACATAAATGATTTTCGCTATTGGCTGATTTTCAATTTTCTTTAAGATTTTTTCTAAACAGCAAATCCGTTTTTTGTTCAGTTAAAAGGAATTCATTTCAAATTTTCCACGTTTTTTTTTAAACAAAAAAAAAAAAAAAAAAAGTGACTTGTATTCTGGTTTTGTTTCGTTTCAAACAAGAACAAGAACAAGAATAACAAGACTTTTCATTATTGCCTTTAACACATAAAATTCGGCGTGTTGTCTTGATAATTCCAAGGTTGAGGTGGAGGTACCTCCTACATCCTAGGGAACTAGTTCATCTAATTACATGTAGAGGGCGTCATGGGTTTCTGATTTTCTAATCATTCTGTGCCTCTGAGGAAAAATTACTACCCACATTAGCCTAATTTGTCTTTCATAATAACATGACTGACTAGAGTATTTGGGTGAGTTTTCTGTTTCTCGTAATTCGCCACTCTCCTTAGGGCACAATCAACAGTGTATTTACATCTAGACACACGTTAGTCGCGCTAAGTTAGACAACTAACTTCACATCAATTCAATTGTCGTGGACGTAAACCATTGTAGCGCGACGCCATAGCGTATGGTCTTACATCCTGAAGCATAGTTGGGCATATTTCAGGTACTTGGGTGAAAATAATAATGCGGCCCAAAAGCTTACATTGTGGTAAAATAGAGAGCAATGACCCACCTGATAAAAATTAACTTGTATAGGAATGTCAGCTAAGCAGCTTTAAATGCAAAATTTTACCCCCAAAAACATTGCAAATGTGTTACTAGTTTCCAGTTTCTTCTAGTCTGCTCATCCCCACGTTAATTCCCATAGGGTGATAACCGATATCGAAATAGTGGGAAGGCTTCCAGCTATGAAATTTGACGAGTGGCTGTAGTACGATACGAACTGCATACCTTTTCTGGTTTACAGCCTGAGGGTGTAACGGGAACGGCGTGAGATGGCACGTAAGTACGAAAGTATTGTTATAACCATTGTTAGTATTGTCGGCATCGTTTCTGATTGGACGGCCAAAGTTCGTACAATGACGACGTGAATACTGACGTGCGTATCTAGACACACGCTAGTGTGTTGTCACAAATCTAAATAACGTTGCCAAAGAAATTGTGTCGATGTCCAATTCACGAAAAACAAACAAAATGTCAAAATAAAGCCAAAAACTGGTAAAGGAGTTCGGCCTAAATAAAAAAAAAAAATATATAAAAAATTAAAACAAAACCAAAAACTGATGAATAGGTGACTAAGTTGAGAATGGTTTGGCTTCTCAAAGGATTGATATGAAGTTAAAATATTAGAAAAATTAACTGAACAAAAAACGGCTTCGCCGTTTAAAAAAAAAACATTAGAGCTCGTATCCCCATACTCACAGCTGTGAAGGTACACGAATAAAAACGGATTAGAGTTTACTCGAACGCAACGAACTATAATTTGAACTCCAATTCCAGGGAATAATGACTGTTTTCACGTAATTGTTAGGCCAGTAAGTAAACGCAGTTTGTGTTTGAAATGTTTAATGTTTGTGTGCGTGTGTGTGCTTAATTTGTGTATCATACAGGTTTTTTTTTATGTTTGTCTGTGTTAGTTGTTTTATATTTTAAGTGTGTTTCGTGTGAGTGGCTATGTCTGTATTTTGTGTGCATTTATAATTTCTGAAACAAGCAGACTCCTAGTTAGGCAGTTTTTTTGCTTGTGTTTGATGGTTTCTGTTATAGTTCTAGTTCATGTGAGTACTTACGTGTTCATTTTGTGTGGGTATTTTTTTGAAATATCCAACCGTTTTGTTTGATTGATTAATGATGTACATGTTTATTTACGTGTGCATGGAGGCTGGCATGTCACAATCCTTGTTCCCTGGAATTGGAGTTCAAATTATAGTTCGTTGCGTTCGAGTGAACTCTAACCGTTTTTATTCGTGTACCTTTACGGCTGTGAGTATGGGGATACGAGCTCTAATGTTTTTTTTCTATATTGTTCAGTTAATTTGTTAGCTTTTTTCGCGTCCTTTTTATTGAAAGTGGTACGATTTGGTCTATGTTGTGTATGGTATGTCCACTGCCCACCCAATTTTGTTTACGAAAAAACGGAACATTAGAAATGCGTATTTCTGTTCAGGTTCTGCCCAAGCTTTGGTCTAAGTTCATTATTTGATGGCAACACACTAGCGTGTGTCTAGATTTAACATGTATCAGCTCGATGGATAGTGGATTCTGTATTGTTGCAGGCAGATGCAGTATCATGCCAACAATCGCAGAAACAATTCAACTGGCTTCCCGAAGCCGGCATTGAAGAAGAAAATAAGTCATTCAGTCATGTCGTCCGTCCGGTTTTGAGGCCGGGCCTCAAAATTAAAGACTTCACGTCCTATGTTTTAAAACTGAAAGATTTAAGCGAAAATCAAGACGATTTCATTTTGGTTCTCGGCAACGAGTTAAAACGGTAATAAAGAAGATACCACGACAATGTTACTTTCCCCGCGCCCGAGCATCGTTGCATTTTGTTCGAGTGACCTATAATCCGATCTTCTGCGCCTCGCGTATTGTTGCAACATTGTTACATGCTGTAGCATTGTAACACTTTGATATTGTTAGCCGCTCCTCCGCCTCTGGTCCAGTTTTTTAAAATTCTCGTGCGCAAACGAACTCTAATAAGCACTTCCTGCCGGCCGTGCTAATTACCATTCAAGCTATTGTTGACGTGGCACTTTATTACACATCTTTTTTTAGTTGAATCTAGAGTCTAATACACAATTAAAAAAAAAAAGAAGTGATATTATACCAAAAGCCAAAACTGGTAAAAGGAACTGCCAAGTTCCGAATGGTTCGGCCCTTCAAAGGAGTGATATCAACACACCAAAACATTCGTCAAGTTAATTGCAGCAAATAATACTTTGGACGTTAAATGAAAATCCTACTGAGTGGTGCCACAGTAGTTTTTTGTATGCCATGCATCTATCTGTGCAGTCGGATTGACTTCTCGCTTGACCGGAAGGCCACTGAACCACGGATACATTTCTATATTTTTCAAAACATGCCAATGATATTTTAAAAAGAATTCATTCTCACAAACATGGAAGGTTTGTGGCAAGTAAACGACTTTTCTGGGTAGGGAAGAAAAAGTGCGCGGGAGGGGAGTCCCGTTAATACTTGCGTCAGACTAAATATCCATGTCAGTGCACAGAGGTCAGATGAGGGTCACACCAGGTCACAATGTTGATAAGTAAAATTAAAGGATTAGTCAAACGGTTAAATATTGTCAACACGATTTACTTTCTGAAGACCAAACACCGGGATAAAAGCAACAATCTCGGCGCAAAAGTCCCGTTAACAAACGTGGTAGGGTTGTGGCAAGGAAGGGAAAAACAACCCTAGTCATTCTTAGGTCTATGGAAACTCAACTCTTCCTAGCGTCGATCACGCAAAATCCTTGGGTAACGTTTTCACCAGTGTTCAGAAACCAAGGACCCAATATGATATCGCTGCCAAGCTTGCAAATTCTGCCCTGGCACGGTTATTTCGAATTTTTTTCTCTCTGACCGGCCGAACCTTCCTGTCACTAAGCAAAACGTTTATTCGACCACACCTCGAGTGTTCAAGTTTGGAAGCCGCATTTGATCAAGGACTAGCAGATCATTGAAACCGTGCAGATATGAGCTACGAAGATTGTGTCCAAATGGCATCCTCTTAACTATCACGAACGTCTAAAGCTTGTAGCACGCTACTCCATTCCGATCTGTTCCGTCCGTTCTGACGACTGACGGTAGCGGATGGTCCAACGTACATTGCTTCCGTCACTAACCGTTTCAGTCGGCACCGCAAAGCTTTTAAATTTGATCGCGCCCAAAGTGGCAATGCAGTTGAAGAAGGACTTGTAGTGACCTTGAGTAGGTAATTGAATATAAAGTCGTAGTAAATTAGGGATTAATTCTTTACGCTGAGGCATGATGATAATTAAGTCCAGAAGGCAACTGAAATAGCTTCGCATCTGTATTTAGTAGGGGAAAGTAGTTGTGTGCAGGCATGTAACGGACGACAATGACTGTCGACTGACGGTACGTGTGTATACACTTCTCTGATGCGATCAGTTTTTAACTGATAGGATTCTGCCTCGACAAACCCATCCGTCAGCCGAACGGGACGGGACAGAGCAGTATACGCGGCTCCTCTAATTTACATGTTTTAATAGAAATAGAAATTTGACAGCCTGCAATTTGACGTGAAGGAAAGGAACGGAACAGAGTTATGTGCTACAAGCTTAAAGCGTTCACAGCTACTCTCGTTTATCGCCGTGCTAGAGGGGACTTCTCGTGCATCAAATCATCACCTACAAGAGCACCATCAGCAAAGATCTCTTCACTCCCTCCTTATCCTCTTATACTAGGGGTTATACCAAAAAGCCCCTAATTTCAGGGATCTCGAACTGACACTGGGAAGTTCGAAAACCTTTGCTTAGAGGGCAATCCAAAAATGGAACAGCCTACCAAACCACATTGTCAATTTGCCTTCCACTAACGCATGGGAAAAAGCCTACGCGATGACCTACGCTTCCTAATTTGACTTTTTCCAGCCTCACAAGCTTTGCTTCGGTTGTCTACTCTTTTTTGATTTGATTTGATTTTGAGGGGATGGAGAATAGAGGGAGAGAAGTGAATGGGGAAGAGCAGGAGGGGAGAAGATGGGGAGTGGAGGAGAGAGGGAAGTGGGAGCGGAAAGGGGAATCTGGAGGGGAGAAAAAGGGGAAGTCCCATCAGGCGAATTATTAAAATGTCAATGCATGGAGGTCAGGTCAGGTCACTTTGAGACGAGTAAAATTAAAGGATTAGTCAATGCTAAATATGGCAAATGCAATTTACTTTCTAACGAAGAGGCTAAGACCGGGAACTTCAATCCACCAGGCAGCATGCACGGGTCCAGCTAGTGATTTGGAATAATAATCATCATAATAGCATACTATAAAACCAGTAGTTGGCTCAGGTTATAAGATGTGGTCTTCCCGAAACGTGTAATGAAAATCCTAGCTCAGACCAGAGATCTGTTTGGCTGAACCAAGTCGTAAGTGACAAGCATGGGCGACTGCGTTTTGGGGCACTTGGGTCAATTTCCCCTCCTCTCCTCTCTCTGTTTTGGATGGCCTTTCGGTAAATAAAGATAAATCAATAAAGCTTGTAGCACACTACTCCGTTCCGTTCCGGCGACTAATAGCAACGGATGGCCCAGCGCACATTGCTTCTGTTGCTAATCGTTTCAGAAGGCTCCACTGGACTTTTAAATTTGTATGCGCACAAATTGGCAATGCAAACGAAGAAGGCCTTATGTAGGTAATTAAATAGAAAGTCGTACCAAATTATGTATTAATTCTTTACTCTCGGGCATTTAAGTCCGAAAGGCAACTGAAATAGGTTCGCATCTGTATTCAGTAGGGAAAAGGCTTTGTGCGCAGGCGCATGATGGACGACGCCGCCCGGTGACTGATAACAAGTGCATACATTTCTCCGATGCCATTAGTTTTTGACTGAAAGGATTCTGCCTCGACACTCGTCCGTCAACTGATGGGTCGTCACGGAACGGGACGGAGCAGTATATGCAGCTCCTTTAATTTACACGCTTTTAATCCAAACATTATGACCCCGAATAGACATGTCAACGTCAACCAAACTCTGAAAACTGCCTCCTAACAGCTCTACATGCTTAAGGTTTCAGTTATACTGAAGATGTTAATACGGAACAGATGGACCCTACTACTTCTGTTACAATGTACGGCACAGTGGCTTCAGCTGTTAGTCACTCTTAGCTTCACATTTTCTTTATTACAGAAAGAGCAAACTTTTAATTTTAGAATGAATCACCAGTGTTTTGGGACTGTTCTGTACTGCTTACAGCTTCTTCAGCAAGGTTGGAACACTTCTTCGGAATAGTTTGGTGAGGCGGCCCTGAGGAAGATAGTGACCAGTTGCAGAGAGAAGGGAGAGAGTCATTTAGAGTTAATACTGTAGTTGGAGTAGGCGTTGGTGTAGGTGTAATTGGAGACAAAGGCATGGTTGTAAGTGCCTGCTTAGCTACATACTTAGGCATGATTTCCTTTTTTGGCTGACACTGATACGAGCCTTGCTGCCTTCTTAATGCCTCTGATGCGGACAATAGTTCCACGGGCAACACATTCTGCCAAATTGGCTTCATCTTATCCTTGCTGATCTTACAGCTAGGGGCCATTGTCAAAAGATTGTTCTTTATTTTAGTCGATAATGGGGTGTTTACTTTGTGTATTCCTTCCTGCTCTACCAGAGATATGCGCTGCTTACTTTTGCTCACTGCTTGAGGTGTTTCTGGCTCAGAAGCATTACCAATCTTATATTTTTGCAGGTGACTTTGCTCAACTAAACGGCATTGTCGAGCGTTGCTTGTAGTTTGTTCAGAACCAGAGTGGAGGCCCAGCAATTCCTCAACCCCGGCTACTTCTTTCCAAGCAGCAGCTGAAGATCTGGGAGATAGACGCTTAACGCAAACCCCTATTGTTCGTTCGCCACCAGCGGCTATGGACTCTTGTGACTTTTGGCAATTACTATGCATATTTTGGGCTGTTGTCTTGCATTGACGGTTTGCTGTTGGACAAGACTTATAGTTTTGCTGACTATCAGAATCAAGTGGATCACGGGCTGATCCCAAAGTCACTCTAACACGGCGAACCTTCTTTGTGTGTGGAGGGTGTTTAGCAACCACAACAACGTGACGTCTTCTTGTTAGATGGGTTTCCGATGGTTTGGAGATGCAGGATTGGTGTCTGCAAATGCAAACTGATAATGGGGCACAGGAAGGATTTTGCAGAGATGAAGTGCACGTACAAGTTTGGCAAGCGTCTGTGGACTTTATATCCGAATTTGCATACTCCACTGCAATCTTTTTTTTCCTCGCAGCTTTTTTAACTACATCTCGGTTGTTACCAGAGGCATCATCAGAAGTATCAGCTGGCCCACGAAGATGTTCCTTGCCTGAATTTTCGCTTTCGTCAGCTGCATTTGTTGTCTTATCGTTGAATGAATCGTCCAGGGTGACTAACTTGTCCGAAGCGGGTGTACCATGATCTACAAGTGTCACTTTAGATACCAATTCGTCTTTCGGTTTACGGTTCGCTGCCTTGCTTGAATTTGTTTTGTGTCCGCCTTTTTCTGGAATCTTATCTTCAGACTTACGATGACATTGGCTTAAGTATGAATAAGTTTTCGCATGGCTCAATTTTTCCTTGTAATTTTTTAGAGTTACTGAAGGTAGGTGAATGCAAAGAAACTTTTGAGTTTCAGATTCTTTTTGTACCTGGCAGGAATGGCATTTAGTTGGTACTGAGACAGGACGACCTTTTTTAGGTTTCATATATGGCTTTGTATCAGCATTCCTCTGTTGAGCGTGACTTTTGGTGGGAAAAGTCTGAACTAAAAAATATTCTGAAACAGTATTAGCCAAATAAGGGCGATGGAATGATTTGACTTGCACAGGACAGTACTCGTTCCTATCTTGGTTATCTTTTTTTGCACGTAATTTGGGGTTCTGGTGCTGTTCTAACCAGCGTAACGCATTTAAACGAGCAGCCATCGCTTCCTGAGTGTCGTGGACTTTGCTTATTACTGTTGCCTTAGAATGTACAAACGAAACTTTGGGCATTGACCTAATTCGGGAATTGTAATGCTTCTCGAGACGTTTAGAACGAAATTTTGCTTGGTATGGATATCTGTGAATTCTAATAAACTCGGGTGAAAGCGAGTCTGGTAATACATGACGCCCAAATGTTTTTAGACTACAGTTCGGCCAGCATTTATCATTGCTAGTGTAACTTGAACGGGGATCTGTCAGCTTTTCTTCATCTTTTCTGTTCTGGGTGAGATGATCTTCCGATGCTACTGTGGCTTCTATTTTAGTTTCAATTGTTTGGCCTATTTTCTCCGAGTAGTTCTTTGTGATAACATTATCAGTAAAACTGCCTTTATCATAAGTTTCTTGAACATTATCCAATTTAGCAGATAGTTGAGTCGGTGTGATTGATATACGCGACGATTCTGATTCTTTTGCTTCACTAGGGTTAGACTTTTCGGCAATGACCGAAAGTTCTGGTGAAATGTTAGATGGTATTGGTTTTTGCTGTTCGGTATTGCATCCAAGTGAGTGTGTTACCAATATGCCTCTTCCAGTCAGACGAGCCACGTGAGGACAAACTAGTGGTGTTCTGCGTTGGCCTGAAGAACATGTAGACTGTGCAGTAAATTCTTGAGCCCCCGTTGTTGGTATTGATGTGCACAATTTAATGGGCAACTTCGATTTGCAGTCATTTAACATGCAGTAGCCATTTGCAGTAAATGCATTCTGGCACTGAAAGTAGGTAGCAGGAATTCCAGTGCAAGTGCCGTTTGACCTTAACGACGATGCTAATGTTGGTCTTTCTATAGTACTGGATGATTCATCCTCTTCCAATGTGCTGCTTCCTTCTGAATCATCACTAGACGTGGTTTCACTAGAATAATATGAACTAGTACTTACGTCAGTTTGGCAGTTGTCACTATCGCAAATGACCTGTTCCCCCCACTTGGTAGCAGCCTGGAGAGCTGACTTAAGTACTTGTAAGGTCTGAGCAAAGCGATTTAGTTTAGTATCCTTAACTGTTGCACATGATTCATATTGATTTGACAGAAGAGACGAGCAGGACGTTTCACTGCTGCTTGGTGAAGATGATTGACTGCTTCCATTGCTAATCACCAGTTGTGGAAGAACAACACTACCAGTGTAATTCACAGGTTCACCTACCCTTTTTATTTCTGATGGTGCAAATAGTTCATTTGAAACATCTCTTGTTGAAGGGTCTGCGCCTGACTCTTGGCGGTTCTTATTAATGCAAACTTTACTATCATATGCATCACTATAGTGGTTTAGAACTTTGTTGCAGTGCACATCTTTTTCTGGACTCAAAAGGTAACTCTCTTTCTGACCGTTTTCATCTTCTGCTTGTTCCAACAATGTCTGATTTACCTTACCCACTTTGTCATACGGTGTTTCCTGAGTCAGCACCAGACTATCTTCTTTTATTTGAATGCCATCATCTGCAACAGAGACCATTGACGAATACTGCTCAGCTACTCCACTACTTTCACTACAAAAAGACTCTGTGAGAAGTAACCGAGGGACTGGCGTGGCCTCAGTCTCATGTATGTGGTTGACGGGAATCACACAAGTCTTCTGAGGGAAACGTGCATTCATACCACCTTGACAGATTTGTACTCGTCTGAACTGTGTTCCTTCAAACATTTTTAAGTCACGCATTACCCAAGACTCGTCAGTTTCTATCTGTGTCGTTCTGTCACTGTCAGGATCTTCTGTTGTCGAGTATGTCTCTATCGTTGTTGCTGTGGGTGACACACATGTAGCCAACTGCTGTTGGCCACTGTTGTCAGACCAGTCCTTAACCCGCGATAGATTTCTAGATACATCACAGCTGTTAAGGGACTTACCATTTGCCGCTGTTTGTGTGTATCTGTTGTCTACTTTTGTCTGATTGTGTTGGTTAAGTAATACATCTGGTTTTGAGTTAGGGAAGTGTTCATTCGATTTTTGGGTTGCGTCTGCTGCTCCAGTTGGCACCCATGAATCCTTACCAGCAGCCATTCTCTCCTTTTGGTTAATGGGTTGCTTGTAGTCAAGACCCCAACTCAAATGCCAATTTACTTTGTCCGGAAAAGTGGTAACTGTTGATGAACCGGGTAACTCGCTAAAAGTAGTTCGCGATTCGCTGCTGCTGACTGAGTTATCAAGATATTCTGTTACCCTAGTATCTTCGCCCTTCTCATCAGCAATTACCAAAGTTTTCATGAGTGCCAGAGGACATAAAGGCATAGAAGGGAGATGTTCCTCTGCTTGGGTATGCACATTGATGTAGGATGAAAAATTATCGTTGGTTGAATTTTCATCAGTCAAACATTCCCAACGGTCATCGTTTTCACCATTTCCTTTCTCTTGTATTTCCTGCGTTCTAGAAGTAGATGTATAAGACGTCACAGACGAACTTGGACTGTTGGATGGTGTTGATACATTTTCCCTTTCCGTTGCTTTGACCTGTAAGAAAATATTGGTAATTGTAAGGACAAACCACACACATGGTTTGCAGCATTTTGACCGCAATTGTTAACTATATCGTTGACTTAGAAATGGCTGCCTATTTTAAGTAATTTTTTTCAGAAAAGCTTTAAATTCCATTTTGTCTATCTGACTTATATATATGCTATGTAGCGAGCTATCTTAACAAGGTAAAATTAATTGATGAACGAAGAAAGTTTGGAGAAAATTAGTGAATAGAATAATAACTACTTAATGCCTAATAGCCTTGATGCACTAATGCCTTCACCACTAAACACTTAAAGTATTTTTTGTTAAAAGAAAAGCACAGAAAACAGTTTGTTGAAGATTTGTGCCCATTTCATGAACTTTTCCATGTTAACATAAAGTGCATTTAGAGGAGTGGTGTGAATCAAACACTTGTGGGGCGTTTCATCTTGTAATTAGTGATTAGCATTGTTCAACTGCAGATTTTTGCCTTCAGTTGTGAAACCTGTTCTTTTATTTCACACAGGAGATCTGTATATTAGGAGAAACGTAGTAACATTCTTCATGTTATTACCCAACGGATGTACCAACAAACGCATGTACACTTGAGTATATCTTAATAAGTACGACATCGTATTTTACATACTCTTGGTCTTGGCCACAAAAATTGCAATATTAATGGATTTCGTTTTAATCAAAAGGCATGATGAATTAAAAGACTGACAGGGAGACACACTTACGAACCCCAACATGAACGGAAGTAACGTCTTAACTCCCCTTCCCACATGACCAGAAGTAATGTAACCCCATGTGATGTCATTACCTCACGCCAAATTATGTGCAAATCGTACGTGAATGCACCGCCCCTCCAATCAAGTCGTGTAAATTTTACCAAATTATGTGTAGATTTTATGTGATGCCCCAATTGACTCCCACTATGTCATTACCACCACGTGACGTCATTATCCCACATCATGTGACAACCCCCCCCCCCCCACGTCACGTGGTCAGAGTGACGTCTCAACCCATGTGAGCGGATTTGATATCTTCACCCACTTGACTGGAAGTGACGTCATCGTACTCAACTTGATCGTAAAGTGACGAGACATCCCCCACATTACTGGACGTGACATCATCACACAACCCAAAGCGTCTCCCCAATCAGGGTGTGTAAACCTACGAAATTATGGATGAATTTTACAAGATGAGGGCAATATTTTAAAAGAATTCACATTATTTTGTTCATTTATTGATAGGAACCAAAATTTGATTACGTTAAAACCAGTCAACTAGTAAAAATCTCCACTCGGGTTAGGTTTCATTGAATAGCCCCCTCTCCCCTTTTCATTTTTGGTTATAATTATCTCTCCTATAAGTCTGGTAGAATATCCATAATCTTCTCTTCATGAGCATCTCCATCTCTCAGCGATGATGCGCAGAAGAGTTTCAGTGTCCACCAGCTCGTTCGGATCGTTATAACCTTCTTCATCAGACTCTTGCTTCATCTGACCCTGATTCGAGGTAATCTTCTTCTTCAGACTCTGCTTCTTCAATTCACATCGGGTTCTTTCAGGAGACCCAAATCGCTTTCTTCTTCTTCATGTCCTCCCAAATCGGTGTGATTACATGAATGTACTTGTAACCAGGCTTTCCAGAGTCGGGATTATTGTTGTGGCATATGGCGTTACTGTCTTTCAGAATCGATCCGTACAAAACGAAGATGTCGGGCTTGCACGTTTCGTATTGCAAGTTCTTTTGGGTTAATAAACTCCATAGCTGATTACATTCTTGGTATTGCTTTTCTGCCATGACCATGTTGTTCTTGAATACTTTGACAAATTTATCTCTGTTGTACTGTTCATGTTGTACTGCAATTTTATGTCCATGTTGTACTGGAATTTTATGTCCATGTTGTACTGTAATCCAAACCGTTGTACTGTAATCAATGACTTTTTGTAATTTGAAAAATGTGTGCAACTAATACTTTGGCGTAACTTTTCAACGTTTGTTCCTTTAAACGAGACTAAAGATGAAGTGAGCCCTGAGGAGGAAGTTCGAGAGGGATAGAAATCACCTCATACCCGATGTTGATGGTGTATAGAAGAGACCTGTTGTTGGAGAGAGTTCTGAGTTAACGGCTTGAGTCGTGGTGGGAGTTTCAACGCTGGGCTAAATTTTTGTGCTTGTTACCAACTCCAGCAAAATGATATGATTTTTCTCCTCATTTCCTGGGACCATGTTGTTTGTGCTTATCATCCATGTCACCATCACTCTCATCCTTGTATTTCAATTTTTTATCTGCAGGTTCCTCGTCATCTTTCTCCTTAACTTTCACAATAGGTCTAACGACACTTTTTAACGGTTCAACAATGGGTTTAAACAATCCTTCAGGTTATTTATCTTTTTTTCCAAGATCCCCACGTTTATGTTTATTCTCCATTTTTTTTATTGACGATAACGTTTTTTACATCCTTCACACGGTGGAATGGCCTTCTATCGGAGGGTCATCTTCCTCTTGAACATAGATTCTATACTGGTTAGAATATTCTTTAGAATCTGTAGCAATTCCTCTACATTGAAACGCTTTTTGAATACACTATCTTCGTATGCGACCAAACGATGAAATACGGTGGAATGCACTTCCATCGTGTGTTTGTAGAATTCACACCACTCACCATACGTAAGCTGGAACAGCATGTCGAGGTCGCTGTCAGTGAAGTGAACCTGGGTATCATTAGCGTTGAACCAGACACGAACTTTCATCTTCCTTCTCTAAGTAATGGTATCATTCAGTCCCTACTGTACGTTTTCTATGCTCCCCTATCGTAGTAAAACTCGTTCGTTGATCAATTTGTGGTAGTGATGTAGGTCTGGCCAGTCTCTGTAACTCAGCATCACAGTATTAGCTTCTTATTTGAAGATCACAACATCGTCACTTCCATCGCGACGTAATGACTCAGCATGGAGTATCCTTCATTAGTAGCCATGGTTCCTGCGGTACGATCATTTCGTTTTTCTTTCCTCTTTTTTTTCTTACATTCGACTGAAGGAGACCTCCTTTACATACAGTTTGAACTCTATCCATTTTCCAAGAACTCATCCCTCATCACTCGTTGGGAACCCATCCAAATATGGTGCAAAACCTAATGGAACCATCCAAAATGCGAAACATGAACGCATTACGTACGTTTTAACAATGTATTGACGTTCTCATTATAATCTATATTTGGTAATTGTATGTTTCATGACGTCTTTTAAGACCTCATGAGAATCTTTAAATTATGCTTGCTGAAAGTATTATGTACGTTGAATGTATTATGTACGCTGAATGTATTTTGTACTAAGGATATTTGGACGTTCCCATTTAGATCTGGATTAAACAACATATTGTAAACCCCCGAACATGAATGAGGAAAGTATTGAGAACCTCTGAACGTAAATTTGGAACGTATCTAATCGTTTTAATGATATTGGGATGTTTCCATCATGATTTACTTTCATTTATGGTAAGTTTCATGAGGCCTTTAAAGATTGTATTCGTATAGGGAAGCTCCATACGTAAACTCGGAAAACTCTGAGCGTATCTGAACGTTTTAATGATGTTAACATGTTGTATTGTCGATCCCATCACTATCTAGGTCCGTTTTCACGTACGAGTGGGTTGTAGTCTCACAGGGGGTAATGTCATGCAGGTTGGGGTGGGTCACATAACCACAAAGTAATTGAATTTACACACCCACAGTGGGGGAATGACATTGTGTGGGTTAACGTCACATGGTGGTAGGGAATTCAACAGTCACGAGGATGAGGGACCGGAATCATGTATAATTTACGTTTAATTTTGCAGAATTCACACATCTCATTCAACAACATCATAAAGAATTTATGCATTCGAAGGGGAAGGGTGGACATCTGATGGAGTCACCGAAAAATCAACATCGAATTTGCATATAATTTCGTACAATTGACACATCCCAGGGGAGTCACGTGGGGTAGGAGGGTGTCCCGTGGGCCACCAAATACCACGTGGAATTTACACACAATTTGGTAGAATTTCCGCACCAACGTAGGTAGATGTCGTCAGAGAGGGGAGAGGTTCCGTTGTGTGGTTGGTCGATGGGGCTAGGTCGTCATGTGGAGTGACATCATGTGGGTGCTTCATCATTTAAAACAGATACCACCACGTAGAATTTACATATAATTTGGTAGAATTTATGCACTCAGCCTGATGGCGATGGTGGGTGCATTTTGTGGATTCTCCATTACAAAAATTGCTCTCAACTCTTTAAAATTTATGTATAATTTGGTAAAATTTCCACACTTGGAATGGGGGGAACGTGTAGGGTGGTGTGATGATACCACTTCATTTCATGAGGAGAATACCGTTCAATTGGGGTGATGAGGTCACTTCCGTGGTTGATGACGTCTCTTCTGGTCATGGTGATGAAGACGTCACATGAGGAAATGATGTTATTGGGGTATACGGGGCCAATATAGCAGCAAAAATGGTTAGAAGGGGTTCTGGTGCAAACCACTTACTAGTAACCAAGTAAGTTATACATTAAAAACAATAAAGAAAAACTTTTTATCCAGTGTAGAACATTTTCACTCTGATCGTGGCTGAACTTGGATTAAAACATAAATATTGTACTTCGTAACAAAATATAGGCTGCTAGAGCATTTTCGTTTAGTAAAAAAAAAAAAAAGCCTTCGCCAGCATCTGGAATATCACAAACAAAAATAAAAATAAGCAGCTGTACACTCGCATTTTTTTTTTTTTAGCACCGTACCCTTCCTGACAGCCATTTAATTTACTTTTAACGGCTTAATTGCGGAACTTTATGGAAAATGTTCACGTCAAGGTTTTGGTAGCAATCGAAATGAACAAATCGAATTTTATGGATCTCAAACGCAAAATTGGTAAAAAAAAAAAAAAAAAGCCACCAAGTTTCCAAAAAGGATCGGCCTTTGAAGGTAGTGATATCATTCAACCAAGGAAAGGCCGCCAAGGTTAATCCTATTAGGCAAGTTAATCGCACAGAATAATACTTTGGACATTGAATGAAAACTTGAAGATTGCTACCACGAGTAGTTCTAGTTTTCATTTAACTTTCGAACTATTAGTCACTGCGGTTACCTTGATTAATAGGATTAAAGGGCAATTACATCCATTTTGACATGCATGCTTTACTTTTGGATCATTTACACAATAACTAAGCATAAGAATTGCTGTAAGAATACGTTACGTACGTCCGATACAACAATTTAATTATTGCATCACCAAAACACGATACGGAGACCGCCATTGTTTTGCTGGAACGCGCAGAAATTAATGCCGACCGATGTAACTCTTCGATTTCGACTCGCAGCTAATTGAGATAGCTCTATTGGCTGTAAGAGCTCGAGCGTCTGATGGCCTTAGCTGGCCGACAGTTGTAGTGGCCAGCTGAGGCCGTCGGATGCTTGAGCTCTCACAGCCAATAGAGCTATCTCAATCGGTTGCGAGTAGAAATCGAAGAGTGACATCTGTTGGCAATTTCTGCGCGTTCCAGCAAAACAATGGCGGTCTCCGTATCGTATTTTGGTGATGCAATAATTAAATTGTTGTATCGGACGTACGTAAACGTATTCTTACCGCAGTTATTGTGTAAGTGATACAAAAATAAAGCATCATGTCAAAATGGATGTAATTGCCCTTTAACATTGGTGGCCTATATCTGGTTGAACGATATCAATACCTGCAAAGATCGATCCTTTTTGGAAAGTTGTTAGCTTTTTATACCAGTTTTGGTTTTGGGTAGATATATAGAGCAATAAAAGTGTTTGTCATTGGGAAGCAGCATCTTGTTTCTGCAGTCACGTTAACAAATATTTTCGGCACAGGTGCATCTAGCACTACATGGAACAATGAAAAGAGACGCAACCGATACATGCAGTACTGCAAACTGAAGAGAAACGAAAGAGCTTCAGCGAGAAACAGCTTCAGCAGGAAACAGCATCAGTGAAAAAAATACTTATGGTTGCGTTTCTGAAAATGCATCAATAGTTAACGTGACGTCTGTGTTGTTTGACACTACAAGAATTTTCCGTAATCCGCTTAATAGCATCGGGTTAAACCACAGCACTAGCTTTCTAACAAATATGCATAACTTAAAGAAATATGCATACCTTACAATCATGACTAGTTTCGCTTGAAAATATTTAGGTGCTTTTCACATAACAGCTTATTCCATTTACCATTCAAATATATTATTATTTTTCCTCTGACTAGACAAAATGACTAAACGAAAAATAAAACTCGGGTCTAAAGGAAAAAGCATGGTTCCTATTATCTCTCTTTATTACTGATGGTAATTCCAGGAGCACCTGCCAAAGCACAGATTACTTGAAAATTTTCTTTGTTTCATATTCAAGATTTGGTTTAAAGCTACACAACTACAGGCTGAGTAATCAGTAACAGTCCCTAATTTCTACCTGGTTCTGTGGTGGTATCAGCTTGCACCCTTTGACGATGCGACACGGCGAACAGGGCCTAGGTGACAACATGGAACGCTTTGTGGATTCAGAATAATAGAACGATGGGGGATGAAGGAAATGCTGGTGGGATGGCGCAACCATCCTTCTGGTTGATACTGGAGTCTTTTTAGGAGGGCTGAGCCATTCGGCAAACATTTTGCGGCGCAGTCGTCTACGTAAGCGGAAATTGCTTCTGGAACCCAAATTTGTACTGGCTCCAATGCGCGGAAGTTTAGCTGCCCAACGACGATATGGGACCACCTTCAACTTTCGATTTTTCAACTTCTTTGCAGATTTTGAACCTTCTAACGATGGTTCAGGCGGTTCGGAAGTCTGTGGATTGACTTTCAATACTAATATCTTCTTCCTTCTGAAACCGAGAAGAGTAAATGGTTGTGGACGCTGCCACCACGGGCTGCTTTTCATATGTTTGAGCTTTCGAAGCTGAACCTCACCTCTCAATGTTTTACTCCTCCTCGGTTTTTCACGAAAAATAGACGAACACGATGACGATGAAGCCCTCGACATGCCACCTTCGATCCTTGATGGACGACCACACGACTGATGCAGCCTTTGATTATGCCACACGGAATTCCCTTCTATTCGCTTTAGGGTCATTAACTGTTGGCGTCTGATCGTGTTAGTTTCACATTTCTCGGATGATGATATGTCCTGATGTTGACTTACAGCATTTACGTTAGGTCTCAATGAAGAAAATGTGGAAGTGCAAGAGAATGGACTGTGTTTGGGGGTAGAACCGTCAAATGTGTGTTGTTTCTTAAAGAGAGGTTCAGACAGCAAAGAGGCATCGTCCAATCTGGTAGTGGATGGACTAACAAGGAAACCTGACCTACGAACAGCATTTGGTAGATTTGTACCCATCACAGTAGAGAAGGGCATTGATGGAATATCTGAAAAGAGAGAAAAAAACATGCACGTTTTCAAAAAGATAACAGAACCTATGAAGTTTCATTCCATTATAGTTTTGTAATAATAACATCGAGAGAAAATATACAGGTAGCCTATATCCCGTCCTCACTAGGTAAAGAGTTGGGACCCGGTTTGAAGCTGAGTATGACCATCCACACTGGGTCCAGTCTCGAATACTAAACCAGTCCGGTCTTTCACGTGCTGGTCAAAAGCGGGAGATGAGATCCCAGCTCCAGCCTCGGCCTCATGTTTCAGTGTGGACGTGGTCAGTACTCAGGTCCGCACATTAGGAAAACGTTTTGACGACATGAGCGCTGATAAACCATAGCCAGGTAAAAGGAAAGCAGGAGGAGAGGAGGGGAGAAAAGAACACCGACTTCTCCGAAAATGTTGTAGCGAGAGAAAAAATAACCGGACCTTGGTCGCAATGTCGGGGTCCAGTGTGAACATGGTATGGAACGATGGGTGTCGGTTTTTTTTTGCATGGTTTGAAAGTCGGGACATAGACCAAACGCGGTATTTGGGATTACGTGTAGACGTGGCTTTAGTCGGAAATAAGCTAGCAGTGAAAACATACACAAGAAATGACGTAGTATGGTAAACCACTTTTAAAGGTTGAATGTGTCATTCAAGTGGCATGTCTCGGATTCGAACAGGCAAATTAGACCTTCTCCAAATCACCACCACACTGTTTTTATCAGTATGGTCACTAACCCACTGACATGGTTTATCCCATGATTAGAATGCCATAGCTGGGTAGGTAGGTATCCAGGAGGGGGTGTGCATGGTCGTAACCTGCCTGATAACCTTCCCGTTGAATCTGATTGTTGAGTTTAAAAAGATTAAAATTCCGCTCCTGATAGCGAGAGAACTCACAAAGCCATAAAATCCAGCACATGAATTTAATTTTCGAGCGATATTTTCCCCCCTTGGTCACAATAAACATCGTGACATTATTCCAATAAGGTGGCCCAGTAGTTATGCATCATTCTATTGTTGTATATACGATTGTCGTTATTCTTTTTATTGTGACCAAGGGGAAAACACATCCCTCGAAAATTAAACTCATTTGCTGGATTTTATGACTTTGTGGGTTCGCACTGTCAGGAACGGAATTTTAGCCTTCCTATTAAGAAGAACGATGCTGAGGCGTCACAGAAAGGGCAACGTATATAGACAGAGGACAGGGTGTGCATTAACACCTTTGCAAAACCCTTTATGCTGCCACTGGAACGTAGACAGTTTGCACGTGTGACAGAAATCTCCATTCTCCATTCTTCCTATGCTGTGTCAATGCGGAAATATTTGTTATAACCGTATAATTTGTTTAATTTGGGACGTCACAAAACAATTATATTTTCGTGTTCAGTGAACGCCGATCCCCGTCGTGTTAACTTTAACGTTAATTAATACTTCCAAACTGCCCTTAACGGGTATTACATGAAGTGTAAGAAAAACCGGCTGCTAACATTCAAACATATAAAAAAAACATCAGGTTAAAAAAAAAGTTAATGTGCGACACAAGTCAAGATCATAATACATCAGCATGTGTCCTTTAAACACAAGTTAACATTTCACACCATCGAATGAGCAAACTATGCAGCCAAAAACCATGCTGTTAAGAAGCTATGCAAGCATAACATTATGTATAATATACATAACATATATATATTTATATATTATATATACAATAATAATAATAATATATATACAGTATATATATATATATTTCACGAAATTATATATATATATGTGAGTGTGTGTGTGTAAGGCTTGAAAGAACATACAGAAAACCCGAGAATGAGGAACATATTGAGAAACTCCGAACGTAAATTCATAACGAATGTAAACGTTATGATGTTTGGACTTCCCCATCATGATCTACATTCGTCATTTCATTACGTTGTTGAAGTTCGTTTAGGAATCCTCCAAACGTGAATGAAGATCGTACTGAGACCCTCCGAACTTAAATTCGAAACCTATCTAAACGTCTAAATGAAGTTTGGTCGTGCCCATCATGCTTTACGTTTGCTATTGTAGGCTGCATGAGACTTTTAGAGATTATATAGGAAACCTCCAGACACAAACTCTAAACGTATGTGAACGTTTTAATCATGTTAAAACGTTGTATTGCTGTTTTTATCACGATATAGGCTCATTTTTATGCGACGAGCAGATTATAGATAGTCTCGTGTGTGATGTTTCGAAGGGTGATGTCACAAGGCTTGGGAGGGGCTTGCGTGGACAGATAACATTTACCCTCAAGTGGGGAGTGTGACATTGTGGTGGGTGACGCAATGTGGTGTTGGGAAGTTTTCAAAGTCGCGAGGATGGAATCATACACAATTTATGTATAATTTGGTAGACTTTACGCACCTCATTCAAACAACATCACATAGAATTTACATTGTTGAACATGTCACGTGATCTGAAGTGACATCATCCAAGATGGCACCGCTCATCTTGGGTCACGTGACTGGAAGTGATGTTGTTCAAGATGGTGCTTGGTCATGTGCCTGGAAATGATAGTCATCCAAGATGGCAGTGTCCATATGGTGGTAGCCATATTGGGTAACATGACTCGAAGTGATGTCATGCCGCCATCTTGGAAAACAAAAATGGTGGCATTCATATAGGGTAGCCATCTTGCGTGTCCGTTTCTGGGCGAATGTACTGACTACTATGACCGCCATCTTGGATGACTTCACTTCCGGTCACATTTGGGAAATTCCTTCTGGTCTGGAGTATTCCCCTTTATTAAAATTATTTTTTTAAATTTTGGTTAACGAAACGAACTTAATAACAACAATATTAAATAATAATATTAATTTTTTATAATTATGTTCATAAGCTGATCATAAGGTAACAGTGCATTCCACCAAGGGCAACCAAATTGCCGAAGCAACAAAAACCGCATACAGATGGTTATTAGGCAAAATGTTTTATATTTAGGTTCTCGGCCTCTCATGGCAAAAATTCAGAAAAATAGATATAGCATGAGAATTTTTGAAGGATTTTAATTTACTAGAGGGGCAGAAGAAGATTAAGAGCTTTTTTTTTAGACCAGGGGCGAATTTAGGATTTTTTCAGGCGGTCATACTGTACCAAAATACTCATAAAAAAAACCGTTTTTTTCCCTCTGGAATAGCCTGGTAACCAAGTAACCATATCAAGTCACAGATTCAAGGGAAAGTCAGGTGATTTACGCGTGCTTATTACAAACAGGCCTTTTATTAACCCTTCATTAATGCTGAATGAATAAATAAAAACAGTTGCATACAGCATTTTATACTATAAAAGTAAAAAATGTGTGCCAATTTTTGTACCATTTCTTGTCATTAGATGCTGTTGTTAACAAAGTGTGGCAACTGATTTAACTTGTTTGCGAATATTTTTAAATTATGAAGTATGCACGAGTTAATTAAATTGCAGTTAGATCAACACACTTTGCTAATAACGGTATTTAGAGGCAAGAAATGGTACTAAAATAGGTTAATCGCAAAATCTTTCTTTTTATTGTGGAAAATGCTGTATGCAACGGATAGGAATTGTTCTTTTTTTTTATTTACCAGAGTTGAAAGGGCCTATTATTCTAATTAAAAAGTCTAAATCATCTTACTTATCCTTTAAAGCATTTACTGCATACATGTGAACAGCATGTATGAGTTGCAAGTATTGAGATCATCAAACACACTTTTTATAAAGAACGTATTTTTGGTTCTTTGTCAATAAATTCTTACATAAATTTAGTTGTTTTTACTATAACATAGACCGAGGGTACACGGAGGTTTCTTACGTCGCTTTATCTTACGTCGATGTAGTGCTTAGAGCGCTTTAAGAACGTCCGTGTAACCACCTAAACCCACTTTGAAGTTGCTTTATCTCAAACCACTCGATACGTCAACGTAAGGAGTTGAAGCGCTTTAACAACCTACTTGTACCCACCTAAACCCATTTTCTACGTCGCTGTAAGGACTGCTTCCTTGTGATTGGTTGAAAAGAGCGCGCGTAAACGTCACGAAACAAGGACGGCCATATGTCACTTCGTTAAAACGAAGTCGAAAGCCAGCTATAGCTCAATTGGGACTCGGGAATAAAGAGGGGTTTGCTTGATGGGGGGGGGGATTATATAAACGTGCCACAGGAATCCCTGCTGTCCTTTTAACTCACTCCAACAACAACCTCCGTGTAACCACCTTTCTCCTAAAGCGATGTGAGTTCAAGTCGACGTAAGGTAAAGCGACGTAAGATAAAGCGATGTAAGAAACCTCCGTGTTCCCTCGGTCATAGTTAAGTTCGGACTTGGTTAACCTATTTTTGGGCCACCGGGTTGGTCCACGGGGTCGAGAAGAAAGTTACCTGGTCCATCTCTGCCCAGAATTGACCAGAATAGTTCCCATAGTCACTGACGAATGCTGTAGTCTCTCACACTACCCAGGCCAGCACTGACTAAACAGGGACTTTGATTTCTTTTTAAAGCAGGAAGCCGGTGGGTACAGCCGCACCGTTTGCACAATGCATTCGCCCCTGTTATGGATAACTACAAAGCCCTCCGCGAAATCGGAAACAGGGGTATACTTTTCCTTATGTCGGAGGTAATTTGGAGTCACTACTTAAAACTGGACACCACAACAACAACAAAGGACGGCACTGTGAGGGAGGTCCTCAGGGCCGGATTAACATAACTGGAGGCTTGTACTGTGATCGTGTTTAGGATCGTATGGATGGGAGGGGAGAGAGAAGCGGATGTACAAAACGATTACCACAAGTTTTCGTTTTGCAGCTGTGCATTATGCTAGATCTAGAACAGACCAGTAGCCAGCTATTGAAGATGGGGGTTCGTAATTCGAAATTTTGGACTTTTATTGAAGATGACTTTGCAGGGGAGGGTTAGGGTAACTAAAAAAAATTTTAATGGACTATTAAAAGGTGAAAAGTAGTGAAGTCGGGTTTTAGTGAGAAGAACTTCCCATTTAAAAGCAAAAACATGCTCCAATTTCTGCCAGAAGCAGACATTTTTTTTTAATAAACCATTGAAAGGTGACGCTTTTACTCAGTTTTATCCAAAACAACTAAAAGTATTATTATTGGAGAAAAGCAATCTACATTTCAAAGCAACATGCTCCAATTTCATTTCTTTTTCATTGGTGCAGGGGATCTAAGGGAGATATTCTGTTCTTAATTTCGGCTCTTAGAAACACCTGAGCAAGTTCCAGACCTTACGGTCGCTTTTGTTCCTAAACCTAGGCCCTCTAGGATATTTTTGTCGTCAAATTATGGTCCTTTTTTTGGGGGGGAGGGGGGGTAGTAAGTCGTATGACCCAACGAACTCCCGCC